>VWZN01005152.1:559303-598989 GCA_013396955.1 Regulus satrapa | reverse complement strand
CCCAAATTTGCCCTAAACCAGGACAAATACATTGATTTGTGCCCAATGTGGGGCTTGAGGAAGTGAAAACCCCCTGTATTTATTACATTTTTTTGTACTTCCTTTGTATTAGAATAAAATAATCAGTAAACTTGAATTAATAATGTCTCTCGGGGTGGAGTCTTTCATGTATCTCTAGTCCCTAAGCTTTCTAGTCCCTAAGCCTATTTTCTTATCTGAAGATAGCTCAAATATTGTCCATAACACATAGTTTTTACAGTAGAGGGGCATGGATTAGAACGACTATTGTAGCGGGCTCAGTGATAATAATTTATAGGGAGTTTACAAAGATACTGGAGTCTGTTTCAGATATGTATAGTTTATAGTTTCTTAGTCCTACCCTGTGTCCTAGTTCCAGTAGCTTATTTTGGGAGTTCATTAGTAATTGCACCCAATTTGTTTGAGGAGGAGCAGGGGATGAGGCTTTTCAACTTTTCCTTTCCTTCTTCTCCTTTAAATCTATTAAGTCCCTTTTTTAGAATGTTCAGCCTCCCTTAAGTGTTAAAGAAACCACCTTCCTAGTATTCAATCTGGCAAACTTCCTCTATACAGTCCACAGCTTCTCTAGAATGAGAACTGAGATTTCCAAAAGAGCTGATGAAACCCCTAACCCAGAAGTAGATCCAGACATGGAAAATCCTAAGTGGTATGGAAAATTCCCTGAAAGAATTTTCTAATCCTCCAGCCTGGGAATTTTCACATCAACAAATTCAAAACCCAAACGAGGTAAGAAAATATCTGGAAGAGAATTATCATGATAATTCTAATGAGAAAAAACTCATTACAATAAAGTGAGCCCTAACATATACTTATCACATGCTACTAGATACTGTAGGGCAGCAACAGAGGCAGGGGAGCAGGAGAGATAAATAAACAAGTACTCCAATCACTCAGACTGCAGCCTACACCCCAACTAAACCAAAGAGTGAACTGAAGCCAGCAACTAAACCAAACAGTAAGACTCAGCCAATGGCTGTTGCTCCTACCATGAGAGGCATAAAACACAACCAAAACCAATCAACTAATAGACAATAATAATCTGGAGGAAGGACCCTCAAACCAAAGTCTAGCACAAAATCAGAAGCCAAAACAACTAACACAAAATCAAAAGTCACTATTAAATCCTTTTCCCTAAAAGACCTTTGGGGCCTAAGAAAGGATTACACTCAATAACGGAATGAATCTATATTATGTTGGTTAGTCCATCTTTGGGATGCTGCAGACGAGGCTACAATTCTAGACGATACTAAAAGCACTTGGGATCCCTGTCACATGATCCAATTATCAACCAAAAATTATGAGGTGGACTAACCCTCATAATCTCTGAGCACTGGTCTTGGAAAGGATAACACAAAAATATCTGTGTGCAGAAAATCTCTATATGCAACAACAAACCCAATAAAAAACACAGAACAAGGGATTTAACGCTTGAAAGAAATGGCAGTGGCAAAAATTGTCTTCTCAAATAACCTAACAACTAGGAATCCAGACTTGGTACCATGTACATCTGTGATCTAACGAAAACTTGTATGGCTTGGGCCACAAAAATACACTTCTACTTTAACAATAATGAAACAGAATAACATGGAAGAAACCGTGTTTGATATGACAAAGAAGCTCTGAGCATATACAAATACCATACATGACCCAACACATGCAAAAATCACAACTCTACAAACAGAACTACAAAAATTAGAAAATATGAGAGAAGAGAATCACAAGAAACTCAGGGAGGAGATTAAAGAGGGTTTTCTCCAAATCTCGGCAGTACAGATCAGAGGTTCTGGTACCAAATTCGGACTTCCCCTAGATGGGGAGAGAAGGTACACCCCATGAGCTGAACTGTGGTTCTTCCTGCATGACAGTGGAGAAAACATGAGGAGATGGAAAATCTACTGCTGCTCTGGCACAACAGGTGCATGAATTACAAGACAACAAGACTCAAAAAGGAGGTTCCACCAAAAAAGAAGCAGCTCCAGTAGCCCGAAGCCAAACTACCAAGTATAATAATGATGACATATCCAATCCCCTTGAAGGAACCTCCAAGACATATGGCCAGGGAAAAAAGAATATCCAGGCTTAGAGGGGCTCTGCGTCTAGCCAGGAAGAGGCTTGGGAAAACTGTGTTGTTTGGACTGTGTGGATTCATTGGCCTGGCACATCAGAACCACAAAAATAGGAGACCTTAGTCAACACTAGTGCACAGTACACATTAATCCCATCAAGACATGTGGGGACAGAATCTATTTCTATTACTAACATAACAGGGGATCGCAAGATTTTACTTTGGTAGAAACTGATGTGAACCTAATTGGAAATGAGTAGAAAAAACACCCTATTGTGACTAACCCAAAACCCCCACACATTTTAGACATAGCTTTCCTCTGAAATAGATATTTCAAAGACCCAAAGAGACTCAAGTGGTCATTTGGGATAACTGAGACAGAGGGCATCAAACAATTAAACTCCTTGCCTGTGCTATCAAAAAAACCATCTACAATAGAACTCCTAAAAGCAGAAAAACAACAAATACCAATTACTATCTCAACAGTGCACCACCAACAGTACAAAACAACTCGAAATGCTGTGATCCCCATCCATAAGATGATCCATGATCTAGAGAACCAAAAGGTGCTCAACAAAACCCACTCACCTTTCAACAAGCCCATTTAACCTTCACACAAATCTGAAGGAGAATGGAGACTGACTGTAGACTATCATACCTTAAATGAAGTTACTCCACCATTAAGCACTGCGGTGCTGGCCATACTGAAACTCCAATACAAGCTGGAGTCCAAGGCAGCAAAGCGGTATGCCACTACTGACATTGTCAATGCATTTTTCTCCATTCCCCTGGCAGCAAACCTCAGTTTGCTTCCATAAAGAGGAGGGCAATACACCTAGAATAGACTACCCCAGGGGTAGAAACACAATCCTACCATCTACTATAAACTAATACAAACTGGAATTACACTGGAAAAAGATGAGAGTCCAAAACATCTACGCTACATGGACAACATCATTATGTAAGGGAACACGACAATAGAAGTGTTTGAGAAAGGAGAAAAAATCATCCAAATTCTCCTGAAAACCAGTTTTGCCATCAAGAAGAGCAAAGCTAAAGAACCTACTCAAGAGATCAAGAGATCCAGTTCCTAAGAGCAAAGTGGCAAGGTGGACAACATCAGATTCCCACCGATGTCATCAACAAAACCACAATGTCTCCACCAACCAACAAGAAAGAAATGCAAGCTTTCCTAGGCATCATAAGCTTTTGAAAAATACATATTCCTAAGTACAAGCAAATTGTGAGCCTTCTCTACCCAATCACTCACAAAAAGGACACTTTCCAGTGGGGCCCTAAACAACAACAAGCCCTTACCCAAATCAAGCAAAAGATGACTCACACAGTAACCCTTGGTCTAGTCAGGACAGAACCAAATGTGAAGAATGTGCTCTACTCTGCAGCCAGGAGCCATGGTCTATCCTAAAGCCTTGCGCAGAAGATACCTAGTAAAACTTAAAGCCAACCACTAAAATTCTGAAATTGAAATTACAGAAAGTCAAAAACCAACTACACTCCAACAAAGAAAGGAATCTTAACAACCTGTAAAAAAGTCCAAACCACCACCAAAAGTCTAAAACACAACTCCTCCTAGCACGCCAACTACCATTGCTAGGGTGGATATTCAAAACAAAAGTTCCCTGTACCCACCATGCACCAATACTACATAGAGCAAGTAGATTGCTCTCATCCCACAACACACCCATATTAAAAAATAGAATTATTTTGGAGATATAAAGTTTGGAGAAAAATTTTTTTGAGATAAATTAGCCTAAAGGTAAAATGACTGAGGAACAACAAACAACAAGTAATAAAGAAACTCCACCATACAACCAACTACCAACAAAAGAAACACAATAAGGGTCTCTCCTGGCACAGGGATAACCTCCCTGGGAAGGTAAAGCTCAGTGGGCTGTTAGCAGTATCAGGGCAGGTAAATACTTGTCAAGTTCCGTGGCTTTTCTGGATGTCTAAAAATTGCATAATGACACAACGAGGAAAAGGGCCATTTGTTCTAACACTGAAATATCCCATGTATCCTACCTCTTCGAAGTTTATTGCTGGGGTTTGAACACAGCCATCAGCTCTGAGTCAGACCTAGCAGTTGCTGAAAAACACAAAGGGAGAGATTCCCAAGGATAAGGTCTGTGTTGGGAAAAAAAAAGAAAAAAAAAAGAAAAAAAAAAAAGAGAACAAGTAGAGAAAAACTAAGGCACCAGGTAAGAAAATCCCATGTCCTTTTTCCAACTTAAACCAAACCAATTCTCCAAGGCTGATTTATTATTTTTTCTCTCTAGAAAACTGCACACTTTAAAACAACCTTATCCATGGGGTCCCTCACACTGCACACACCTAATTAAAGGATTTGTCAACATCCAAGATTACTGCAATGTGTCAGGGGTCTGTTTGTTCCTTTTCTGTGGCACTGAAATCTCAATATACAATTTCTCCACTATTCAAAACCAATTTCACAAAACCAAACCAAACCAAATATACTCCAAAATTCCACCTATAGATCATGGCTGAAACCACCAAAAAATCCACCACAGACCAGGACACCCAAGTGCATCCAAGCTTTGTCTGCAACTTAGGAGTGATCCAAGGGGTTTAGGAGCTGGTGGAAACCACACCAATAAAAGCACAAAGTAACATAACAGCTGTGTTTCCGACATTTGTGTTCGTATAAATACAGCATCTTTCACACTAGGTCAGAAAACAGTGTGTATTTTTATAAAAATAAATCTGTTTTCTACAGCAAGCAAACCATTAGAGACTCCTCAGTTTGTGTGCTTCTCACCTCCTTAAAATTTCAGAAACAACGGAAGAGCACATGCCTATGTATGTACACACATGTGTCAATTATAAGACAAACGCCAAGAAATTATTAATATGATATATCTGATACACAATGCAAGAATTATTCACTGTAAAGAATAAAATAATTGCACAAAAGAAAGCTATATTGAGTGCATCCTGTACCAAAACACTCAAGAGGGTTTGAGAGAAAAAGATAAATTTTTTGTTATTCTAAAATAAGAATATAGTTACATGTTTAAAATGTAGCTGAGATGCTTTGTTGACCTTCATCTGTTTTCAGAGCTCGCTACAAAGCAGCTTCCCATAGGCTACATCACATCCATGATTTTTAAGATACTTAAAATCCCAGAAAAGGACTTATCAAATTACCCTTTTATTACATTGAATGCTTTATGGACAGATCACTACTCACTTGCATCCAGAACTTAATGCTAAATGAAATAATTACTGGATGAAAGAGCTATTTTGTCTATTTAATGCAAAGTGCTTTATGCCTTGCAAATTGCTGGGAAAAAAAAGGTAAATCCTCCACCTCCCAACACTCTTGTAACTCTAATAGGATTGAATACAGGTGCTAAAACCATACTATTTTTGCATCCAAGAATCATAACTGAGATGCATGTAAATATGAAGCACATGAGTAAGTTAGAAAAAAACATTTGATTCAGATAAAAAGCTGCAGCTAAAAACTTGGAAATTCCATTTCCTTGTATCTTTGTCCATACCCAAACCTAAGCAATGCCTGGGGGTAGTAGGATTCAGCCTATGCTTTCACTGGGTAGATGATTCTCACCCAATCACTGTATTAAACATTTATTTGTCCATTTTGAAGCTAAGATTCACATTACATTTCAGAGTATGGCTCCATTTGCAGTCAGGTTATCATTGCTCTTGTCATAAATACTAAAGCCGTGGAGCAGTATGTCTCTGATTGTGAAATACATTCTTAATAAATCAATCATGGCTGCATTAAAAAAATTATTTCATGAGTGGTAAAATATTTTGCTTAATAAAATAGTCAAAACTGAATGAAATATTTATTTACTATAACAGAACTGTTTTTTAAAAAAACCCTCAAAAAAACCCTCCAACCAAATTATGACGTATTCTTCTCAGACTAATTTCCAGCGACTGACAATTTTATGCTGTTTGTACCACATTAGTAGTTGTGTAGGCTGAAAAAGGAGGTTCATTATTAACTTTTGTACTTTTTTTTGGTGCTTACTAGTATTCTAACTGTGGAGCCTTTTTCAATTATTTGAGACTAAAAAAATGTTTATTTTAGGAGCCGCTTTTTTCCCCCGAAAAGTTTAATATTTTGTAAACATTTCCATGTAAAACATGCTTTTTGCTCTCTGCATGTGTTTTACCCAAGATGGTATTTAAAATAACGTTCACAACTGGATTTCCAAGGGTCAGATGCAACTTGGCAAGGCGGAGACAATGAACTGATTATACCTTTGCGTTTGGTTTGGGGCGATTGTTTGCAGCCAGTGCAGCTGAAGAGTTAAAGCCATGTGCTGAATTTAAATCTATAAACATGAACGATGCTGCCAAGTTGGCAGTGAATCCTGCATTCAAAAGGAACGGGGCTCCCTGGCTGCCCCAACGGAGGCAGCAGGAGGAGGGGGAGCTGCTGCCTCCCCAGGCTGCACATGCGACACTCCCAAACAGCCCCTACTTTGCAGAAGGACTCTTTACAACAGAACAAGAAAGGTCACAGTTTGCATTTCAATGAGCACATTAAAAGGAGATCTGGCATTATTTTATTCCTTCATAAGAAAATTTCTCAGATCTCAAGCTACAGCTATAAAGATAAGTGGTTTTTGTAACTGAGTTAAAATCAGTCCAACTCAAGCGGGGCTTACGGGTATCAGGGTAATGGGCTACAGAGAGCCAGCCTGGAAATGAGATGTCAGCTCCCAGCAAAACTGCAATAGTATCCTGCACAATGCGTTCAGACACACCATTTAAAATTCAAAATGCAGCTTGGAAGGAATCGAATTACAGTGGATAAATCTATATTTCATTTCAAGAACTGCAAAAGGCCATACCTTCTTTAAAACTAGAGGATGAAAAACAAAGCTAGGAAAATGCTTTCTTTGGGAAAGACAGTCTTTTTAATACGTATTTGAAGCTTTGAAAGCAAGCTCTCAAAAGATCAGGCTGTTGGTGATATATCAAAGTTTTCAGAAGATATCTTTGTAAATGAATATTAAAGCTATATGAATGGCTTTCAATATTCTGAATCCTAAAAGATGCCAATTCTTTGTCAGTCTGTACACATATGAAGGTTTCCACACCATCTCTGCATCTAACTAAGCAGGAAACATTTAATCTACCTAAATAGAAACAGAAAGAAAAAAGAGCACCCAAACCCAAACCAGAAGGGAGATAAAGCTAATGCAATGTTTTCTGTTAAAGGACAAATGTCATCTTTTATTCGGCTGGAGTCTCTTTCACAGAAGAGAAAAACCCGGCAGCACTTCAGTGCAGTGGTGAGCAGTGCCCTCTCACTGCCTCCAGATGCACGGACATTTGATTTGCTACTGATTAGTGTGGGCAGAATGGAAGGGGGGGGGGGAAGCTGGCATCAAGTCACATCCTCCATCTTAGTCCCAGCTGGTACCAAGCTCCGAAGAAACAAAGCGACTTCAGACTGTGCGATCATATATTCATGACCAAGAAGAAATATAAAAACCAGCACGTTTGAATTCCTGACAACCATAGAAGAATAGTGCATTGGCATGTTGAATTTTTCCAGCCAGCCTTTGCTGACCTATAAACCTTTGTGACTGGAACAAATGCAAATAGAGCTGACTTGCCTCCCAAACTACTGAAGGCTATTCAAGCCGAGTTGTGTCTAACAGGCTAACAATAACCCACTGTCCCACCCATGCAAAACACACAGTCTGGGAAAAACAGCTTTAGAAAAGCACTTGACGGAGACATAAAGTGCAGACTGTGCCAGGGAAAAAAACCCAACAACATCTTTCTTTTTAATACTTCACCTAAAAATCCACAATATAAAGTAATATGCAGTAAAATTATCTAAATATTAAAAAAAGAGCACGCCGTTTTAAAAACAAGATGAATATTGGCAGCTGAAAAAATCAAGGACTGCACTGTATGAAATTCCATCGGCTTCAGCCACCAGATTTCATGCCCTAAAAGCAAACTTACAATAAATTACATACCTAAAAAATGGATGCTAACCAACTGCATACTAGCACTGAACTACACTTCAGGAAAAGTGTATTCAGAGTAAAAGGTCTGCTTGACTACAGAAATTCCTGGATATTTCTCTTTAAGTGATCATTATTCCTGTGCTTTTACTCAGTGAAGGGAGATAACTGATGGGATTGACTACTCCAGCTTCTGTAAGGCCCAAAAAATTTGGAGGAAGATCCTACTCATACAGTAATTCAACAAAATGTTTTCCAATCAGAGAAAAAAAAAACAAGGCACCACTGCAGGGCATCTACTCAGTGAAACTATTTATTGACATGAGGGAGCTAAAACAGGGAAGGGGGTGGCTCTTTGCATGCCCTCGCTATCTTTTTATTCGACCGAGTACAGGTCTGTGACTGAATGGGATCAAGCAGCCCTCCCTTGGTCCACCTTCACCACAGGCCAGTTCAAGCAGCCTAAATCCTTGTGCAGATGGAAAGGGCTGAACAAGAGCAGAGGAATGAAGGGGGGATATGGTGCTACCTCAGCGCTCCTGCTGTGTTAGGCAGACCCACGAGGGATGGAGTCCGGCCCTAGACTGCAGCCAGAGCACATTGACCTTCTCAGATAAATTTGTGCATCTAATTTATCCTCCCTTAATTCAGGTGTTCATCCATCTAATTCCCTGAAGCTGTGGATATAAGTAGTGAAGAAGAGGAGGCACCTCATGATGAGCACTCAGATCACCAGCTGACTGTGCTGGAAACCTGGGCTGAGAAAAAGCCTGATCTGGAACTGAGATTAAATCCCCAGATCTCACCTTCCTAAAGCAGAAAGAATCCAGGTCAGAGCATCAGTCCTACAAGCAGCTGCCATCAGTCTTTTTGCATTCAGGAAAGTACTTGCGTGCCTAAAATTGATTGTGTGCAAATGCTTGGATTCTGAGCATGACAGATATATTTTTAAAACTTTTTCAACATCTGGCTTTTAAAAACAGAGCATTAAGGAAAACTGAGAAGATTTGTCTCAAGTTTCCATTAAAGCGTGTATGACATACAACCATTTAATAAACATTCTCCATTCCCTTATAAAAAAGCAGAGGCAACTGGCAGCCAGAATAGCTTAAAAGATACTACAAAAAGAGAAACTCACATTTCCACCACCTGGGAGAAAAAGGTAAGGCTACTGAATTTGCACAGAAAGGGGGACGACTTCTGGACCAGACATCCATGTATGAGCACACTGGGAGGTTTAAAGCAGAGTCTGGCTGCATGTGGAATGACTTCAGAATCACTGACTTACACGCAGCGACAGATGCAAAAGATGTCCAAAATAAGTAACCTATCTGTGGGGAATTTCCAGCAATGAACTTAAACCCTGCCATTTTGGCATGTTCCTTTTGAAAGGAGCTCTGTATCCTCAACTCTCTTGGACATCCAGGAGATTTGGGTTTGCAGCAGTCCACAGGGTGTTTAGGCTGGAATTCATCTCATGAGTAGCAGCTGCCTCTGTTAGGAACCAAGTGTGACTTGGCTTTTGAGCTGCATGTGCAGCCCGAAGAACAAGAAATAACAATAGAGTTGTCTTCTGAGGAGACAGGAGGCATTCTCCACCTCTAGAGCCATTACAAGAGGATCCTTGATGATCTCAAAAGACAAGATGTAATAACATGCAGAGGCTGAAGCTTCCAACCCACAATGTTTTATTACAAAGCAAAAACACATCCCCAAATAAATTAAATTCCACTACGTTGAAATTGAAAATGGTGAAACAAAAGCAGGTATTTCACTGAAACTCACTGACAGTCGTCTATTCCTTGCATTTCTGCATAAATTTTGTATCCTCTAATTGTATTTTGTTTTAAAATACTTTTTCAGTGGCATTGGTATTGATCGTAATTTGTCTGGATTTGCAGCATTTATAAGCACTGTGGGGCTAAAGCTGTAGAAAGACAAATATAAGTAAGGCATGCTCTTCCTTTGGTTTTTCTCAATCCATGTTTGCTGAAGGTGTGTTAGTGTTGCAGAGTGTCAGCAATATTCTGCCATGTGATGAAATCAAGGATGAAGAATGAAGCCAAATTAGCATTATTGTAGCTTAGAAGCAGTTAACATAGTTCTGCAAAAACATAAAGATGTCTAAAAGGTCTCTTTTACATTTAATGTAATGCAGCAAATTTGTTCTGTGGATTACAAGGAGTTTATATCTGAAGCATACATTAAAATGCATGGATTTTATGGACTGGCTTCAATGTGAAAAACAACTATGCTGCTTCTTTAAAAAAAATCTTTTCCTGCTACAGCTCAAATAGCTTGGAGGATCACATGAGTTTTAAAACCATTAACTTACCTCAAACTTCCATCTTATTCTTGCTAACTTTTGAAATATGAAAACAGGCAAAGCACAGCTGAAAGGTGAGCTCCCAGCTGTGGCAGTGCTCTAGTACAGGGCTGCAGGATGTCTCACATATTTGTTAGAGGCCTTTCAGAAATGCACAGGCTTTATTTTCTCAAACCAATCAAATCTGGCACAGAAAAGCCCACCTCAGCCTGTCTTGGGTCGGGGCACTGCTCCATGCACCTCCTGGCTCTCAGGCCACATCACCTCCTCCATCTAGTCATTCATAGGACTGTTTGTTATGGGTAGAACACATTTCTCCCAAAGGTCTGCTCCACTGGACAGCTCCACAACTGATTACAAACAAAGCTAACAAAGTAGTGGTAGACACTGCAGTTCTCTTCATTCTATTTTTCATGTCCTCATTCTTTTTAAAAAGCACTGACATGCTTTTGTTGACAATTTTGCTGACAATTTTGCTGACAATTTTGACTAATGCCAAAGACAGACATGACAAAGACATTTAGTCTTTCATGACTGGTGACAAGACCTGTGGGCCCACAGGGGATGATACTATGAACAGCCAGCCAGAAGAGCAAGAACGTATATGACACTTCACATGTGTGTTATGTCTTATAGGAAGCTGAAGAGTAGGAGGAATAAAGACCTTCACTGCTTTTTTTTTCAAACAGCAGAATTTTCTTATGATCCCTTTTGCTTTTCTGCAAGAATACCTGAGTAGGTGTTTCAGTCAACTGGGACTTTAAATTCAGATTAAATGGCCTTTTCAGTCCAAGGGTCTCTTGACTTAAGTTTCTTCATATGAGATTGGGAAATCATCAACAGTAGAGATTAGATACACTACAAAAAGGCATTAATCAGAATACTTTGAGTGCTGTGAAAACCTCTGCAAGCTAGGAAGGCCACAGATGAGACAAATGCAAACCCAGCACTCGCAGAAGGACACTTACATGGGGAGCTTTACACATACGGTAAGCTAAACAATGAACTCTGAAAACCACCTCCTAGGTCCACTGTCCTGAAACTCTTGGCCAGTGGTTTTCTATTCCTAGCAGGCTGTTGCTTTTTTTGAATCCCAAAGGCAGCACAGATTTTCCACCCATCGCTCTGTGAACATGACCCAGGGCTTCCTCGTGCCACTCCCTACTACAGAGACCTTAAAGGTGAAACTGGGCCCATAATCACAAGACCAGCAGAGGTTGCTGCTTTCCTCAGCAGCACTTTATTTTAGAAATGTTTAAGTTCAGAGGCTTGAAAATGAACATATCTGGAGAATTACATTTGTTGTTGGCAAGGCGAGCCAAAGTTGATTTGGGCTAATGAACCAAACGGTTATCAGAGGAACAAATCAAAACCACCTACTTTGGATACCTCTTTTCCTAACTCACAGCTACAACACTGCCACCATGTCTTGTCTATACACAGTGGAACAGCTGGGGTCTGTTCGTCCCTGCCGTTTCAGCTGCCGCTCCGAGGTTCCTGCTACAGCCCACCTTGCAGCCCAGAGTGGCACCGGCGGCCCGGTGGGTTTGCCAAGGAAGCGCCGTTTCCATCCCGCCCGCCAATTCCCTCACGCAGAGCGGCGGCCGAGCTGGCGGCACAGCGCCCCCTGCAGTGCGAGGGAATCATCGCACTGCCCTGCCCGGCCGGGAGCCAGCAGCGCCCCTGCCGGCTGTGCCTGGAACTGCACCCAAGCCAGAGTGCCTGCGGCCCAGAGAGGGCTGGGGCTGGGATTCTCCTTCTGTCTGTTTGCCTTATTATACACACACATTCTAGGAAAGAATTGCTGTTCCTACATCTCTGCATGAAAGCCCCTTAATTTCAAAATTACAATAATTCTGAGAGAAGGTGATCATATTTTACCATTCTAAGAGAGGTTCCCACCTTCCTTGTCAGAAGCCTGTCTTTGAAACCGGGACACCCACATTGGGACAAAAAGAGTAAATCTTGTCCTCAAAACAGTATTTTATTCTGGAATAAAATGTTCAAATTATAAACGATTGAAGATTTGAATTCTGCATCTAATTCTGTGCAGACAAGCTTGTTTAGATGAGGTGTAATGAACAAGCAAAATAGATAAACAAGGACTATAGATAAGATTTTGTACAAACTCAGCCTCAGAAATTGCTTTGTGTTTGGAGAGTGCTTTGGATTGAACTGTTATCACTAAGGTGGTTGCGTTTCATTCCCCAGTCTAAAAACTGAAGGTTATTTGTACCAGTCCATTCTGGAGAGTGGCCAGCTGTCATATAAACCTGTGCACACTTGGGAAATATCTTGTATAAAAGGGACAACCCATATTGACATGGTATTTCTCAAAATATTATAAGCAAGAACTGACAGAAGTATAAGTGACTCGTAAATTTTAAAAGGGACAGTGAGAGAAGGTATTCTTTCAGGCAGAGCACCATGGAAGGGTTTTGCTACAGGATTTGGGGTGTGAAGACATTTTGGAGCAAGCGGTACTGGTGAAGTTCTGTCAGATTGAGTCACACATGGTTAAAGATATAAAAGCATGCATGTCTATATAAAAAATGTATGTTTATCAGGTGCAGTCAACTTAAAAGCAGTAATTTTCCATTAATTTAAAGAGCAAAACATAGGGGGAAAATACATTTTTATACTTCTGAGCAGAACAACAAAATTTATACCTTTGATAATTCTAATATGTTGTAGTAAAAATCTTGGGTTTGACTTTTTTTGGTTTGCATTTGATGCAACCTCTGTGGCATTTGCTGTGTCACAGTGTTTTCTTTGAAGAAAAGTTAAATTGTTTAATTTTTTACTTTAGTTTAGTGCACTAATTTCCAGGAAAGTATTTTCTCACAAAGAGAGAGTTACATTTGCTAATATTTTTCTAAGAACATATTTATTCTTTATAGTGTTACATACAGCATTTCCCTTGGGCTGCTTGTCCTTATTGTGTAAGGCAAAGGGGACAACATAATTATTTGGAAAAATGAATTGCTGCATCTTCCTAAGACAACAGTACACCTTATTCTTACCTCCAACTCAACAGCACCGGCAACAGCACAGAAATCCTGCACCATTTCTGTCAGAACTCAGGTCTGACAGATCTAAAGCATCTTCCTACAGACTACTTTCTTCTGTGCCAAATATAACATAAGCATCCTTCATTAGTCAGCACAAAGGTCAATTTTGGGACAGGTGCCATCATGCAAACTTGTGAATGCTGGATCCAGGATTCTCGCAAGCCCCAGATCCATTACAGTAAGTTACCAAAGAGCGTTCACCTATTCATACTACTGGTGCCACCAGTTCCTACTAGAGTTACATGACAGTGGGAGAGCAGATACTAAAATGGTTTATACTGAGAAAGCTAATGGATCTTGAGGAATAGTGTGCTGTCCTTTTACAGGGGGATTGGTTCAAGTTTTGCTACTGGCTTCAATGAAAGGAGGATCCAGACTCTTAATTTCTGGTCTCTACTATAAATCATGAATTATATATCAGAGCTTGAGGAACTTGAAATAAATGTTAAGAGATTTGCACAATTAGCATGAGATTCACTTGAGTGTGACTAGGGAGACAAGTCTTTTTGATTACTCATTCAATTAGTTAAAGATGTTTCTTGTGTTCTGATGCTTTCTCCAAAATTCCCGTAAATAAGTTCATGACTGAGGTAAAAGACTCTTATTTTTAGAAACATGGGCAAACCCCGTGTAAGCAGAGGCACTGTCTGTCACAGCACAAAGTGGGAAGCACACAAGGTTATATGCCGAGTTACACAAAAGGGTTGCCTGGCCAAACCATTTGGAATGGATCGTTAGGAAGTCTCCAGTCGCTGCACTGAACAGCCAAGCAACACAATCCCCCCGATTGTTCTGCACGGGGCAGTGTGAGCCTGCCTGTGAGGTGGGGGCAGTTCCCACGCCTGCCCTGGGCTGTGCTAAATCACCTCCATCCTTCCATGTCCCCGAGCTCGGGCTCTGTCACTGTGTGCTCAAGAGACCCCAGCAGTGGACGGGGGACATGTATTTCATATGCCTCATTGCCTTGGCAGAGGTGGCTATTAATAAAATTCTGTAAATGAGCCTCATTTTTAAGAGAAGTGTTTTCACTTCCAGGCTGTTCACTCACAGATGACAATATAGAATAAATTTAAATTACCTTTTCTGAGATTGTGGCAGACCATACTAGAAACAACTGAAATCAGGAGAATAGTAAAAGAATTCACAAACTGATCCAAATTAAATCCCCAAATAAATATATGTCCTTATTCCAAGAATCAGTTTATTTAGTTACTGGCAACACTGTGAAGAGCACAAAAAATACTCCACACAACCTTCTTGATTTTTTATATTCAGAATTGCAGAAATCATATTTTATTTAGTCCCAAAATGAATCTACCTACATAGCTGTTTTTTTGAGGAAACTAAAATATTGGTTTGCCCTTGCTGTAGACAATTATCTGCATGGTTTCAATTGCTGACTACTTCTATGTGCCTTTTTACTTAACATTTCTGTACACTTCACTATTTTAAAAAAGACATTAGCTAAACTGAGAACTACAGGGATGATCAGAGAGGTTCCACATTAAATACTCCAGTACCCTCAAAAACAATAGGAGTCTCAAAAACCATTCTGCATTGATGTAAATGCATTTTCTTCAACAACTTTCTGTGTGGAAAGTTAATTCATCCTTTCCTTAGTTATTTTTTTTGCATAACACAATAGCAACAGAGCCTTGCCTTCTCTTTAAGGACTAATTATGTTAGTTCACTTCTCCATTCTGTGTTTTACAGGGTGATTTCATGCTACTACATTTATGTTTCCTTGTGTTTTTGTTTTTAACACAAATACATAAAGCACATGTATATATGAGACAATTCGCAGTTGTGCTTTAGGAGTAACAGGCTTTGGAGGAGACTTTGAGTTTCTATATCTGAACTGATTGCATCGGGTCCATGCGTGCTGGAAAGAGGTTTCTAGACATAATCCTTCTCACTTATCCAGACCATGTGTCAGGCATCCAGATAACAACAGCTTAATAGTGAAAAAACACAGAAAAAAAAAAATCCTCTTCAATCTGAAGGAGTGCTTGGAATAAACCATCACAATATTCTACCCTTCCTTCTTTCATTGCAGGTCCTTCTGTTAGAATGCTCATGGTATTGATCTGAGGGAAAGAAAGATGGGTAACTTTACCTCATATGAGAAAATGACAATATGTGTGTCACAGGGAAAATATGATTTCCTTGTATTCTATTCAAGAATTACAGGTTCAGTCTGAAGGCATTATGATAGCCCTATATCATACACACACACACACACACACACACACACATATATATATATAACATGCTATTTGTAGGCTTTATTCTTTGGTCCAAATTTCAAGATGAAAATAAACAACACAAAGGAGGTAAAAAAGGAGGTAAATGTCAAACATCTTTCTACAGTGTACTTTCTTGCAGCAAAAAACAGCATTAATTTATGCTAGAAATATTCCTATCTGCCCTCTTTTTGAAACATGGAATGCACTTTATTATCTCAATGCTCTTTTTGTCAGGCTACGTTCCCTTGGGTAGGAGGGGCTGTTTCCCAACACAAGAACAGACAACTCAAGAATTTGGAGCTCTGCACTCTTAAGTGGAATAGACATTGCCAAGCCCTTTAGGGTCACATTTTTTGAAGGAGATCATCTTTCTTAGTCAGGGCCTGCTTTGCAAAGCACCCAGCTCTCACAAACAGAGTGGCCGAAGTCCTAAAACACCGAGCTTCTGGGTGTTGAGCTGTTCTGCAACTCTCACTCCAGCTCCAGTTTTGAATACTATAGATACTGAGCTCTTGTTTCTTTTGGCCCTAGCATACAAACACCATCAAATTTCAGAAAGCTGTAAAGTAGGTGAGGGAAATGTGAGATCAAACACTCTGGTGGAAAAAAAAAAACCATGGAAGTGAGCCCTTGGTGAGTGTTAAGAGACCAGATCTGACATCCACTACTGTCAGATGAACAGGCATCCTGATTTATTTAAACAACATGATACATCACAATCACACAGACCAATGTGCTATACAAACTGTGTAGTGGCAGAAATTATTTACCAGTTCTGTAAAATCTTTCAAGGACAATTTCTGCCTTGCCTGATGCAGAGGGGAATCCAGAGTAATAGCAGCTGCCTTAGCCATGTATTTCTTTGCCTTTATGATTCTCATACTATGGAACTGCAGTACTTTTATAATAAGTCAAAAAGCAGATTTAAAGGATCTCTATTAATCTGTGGCTTCTGTTACCGTTTTATAAGCAGCCACAACAAACACCAGCACCATGCTTAAGTAAAATAAATGCATTAAGGGTTTTACCAGACTGTCCTTGGAACTTAATGAAATTTGATTTGATTTGGAGAAGAAATCTCACAACTTGAACACATTGTAACATTTAAAATGCTTTGTAAAAGACACCATAAAATGCCAAAACTGTTTGATACATTCAGTTATTCAATATTTACATGGTAATTATGTAATGTGAATAAGAAAGCATTAGAAAATGTAGGTAGTACAAGTACTCATGAGGTCTTGAGAAAACAAAGATGCAGTCTTATGAGAAAAGACAAGTTTTTTATCTTTATTCCTCTGAAAGTGCCTTTTGTAAAATAATTCAGATACAAACCCAAAAGTATCAAAATTCATTTAGCACAGCAACACATTAGTGTTTCTATCCCAATATTTGTATTCTGATACTGGAGTTGAGCAGCCACTTCTTACATATCCTTACCTGAGTGTCCATTTGCCTCACTTATATTTTTTGGGTTTCCCCCCAATTTTAAAATACAGATATCTCAGTGGGGGGGATGACACTGTTTTACATTATTGTTAATGACATGTTAGTCTGATGAAAGTTTGCTAAATAAAATGGCAAGATTGTTAGTTCTCCAGAGGCAGTTCCATTCCTACAGATCATCTTCTGCGGTCCTTGTGCAATACGACTGGAATTTCAAGGTTGGGAGACTTCAGACTATTTTACTGTCTGAACTTTGGGATAGCTTCCCGTGCATTTCTAAAAAGTTCTATAGGCCAAAATCCTCTGCTGTACAGCAGGAGAAAAGCTGCTACTAGACAGACACAAGAGAAGCCTTCTCATTCCTGCTGCCTTAGTATAAAACCCCACATACAACTAACTTCTTATTTAAGGCATTCAGGAAAACAATCACCCTCTGCATTGCATTGCCATCCTTATACCAGTTATTAATTTTTATCCCCTTACTTTTAATTAAGTGGGTAAAAAATACACCTTCATGAAAAATGTTATGCATATTTATAATCCCATGTATTTATAAATATTTTTCATTGCTCTTTGAGCTTAAGAATGGAAGAGATGTAATCTGTACTCCAAGTTCTATCTGCACACTAAATATTTTGCAGAAGTCACACAGAATAGAGATGCTGTGGTAGAAGAGCTTTATACCTACCGTGCTAACCATGAGACCTCAAAACTGTGAAGCCCAGAGCAATACAGATCACCAAAATTGAACGCCAATAAAAAAGTAACACCGCACTTGACATCATTGTACCTTTTACATATACACAGAAAATACCGTGAACTTTGATATTTTTCCTCTCTTACACTGTGTTGTCCTTCTCTAAAGCCTCAGAAGTAAAAGGAAAACAGAAACAATATATTAAAAATTGCTAAGTTTAACCCAGTATAGCTTTTTTTAATGTGCAAAACTCATTATTTGAATATTATTCTCTGAACTGTGACTGGTTATGAGTGCCATGTGCCCCAAAAACTGGTACTTTCTCCTCTCCAGCAGGAGACTTGTCTCATGCAGAACTTACTATTTGCCACTGTACCACACTGCCTGTTGTGGACTCCTGGGCATTGGGCCAAAATAATTTGGGGGAGAAATTCCACATACGCAAAGGGGACAAAGTGAAATAGGTCCCTGGCAGAGACATAGATGTGTGTGTGTTTGTTTTGTTAAGAGCAGCTTTAAGCTACAGGAAGAGATCATGAGAGTTCTCTCAGAGATTATGTATCCATGAACCAGCTATACAGTCCGTGGCCAATTATGGTTTATTTACGGATATTGGTGTGCACACATAAACACGAGGACACTACATGCCCACACATCAGAATGAATTGGCAATGCAGAACTATGGAAAAAACAGGATGATCCTGTTACTATGGCTCAAGAAATACATGTTCCCTTCTACTGCCAGTGAAACCTTGCCCTAAGGACAAAGCCTGACAATATTCAGTGAGTGTTACCCTCCAAGGGCCTTAAACAGACATCACCAAATAATATTTCTTAATTAACTCCTACCATCTCCATGCCCACACAATCTAGTTCCACACAGAACCGAGTGAGCTGGTCAACCAAACCTGATGAGCTTCTTCTCCTATGCACATAAGAGGAAGATTCAGGCAAAATCATAACCACTAGGGAATACCATGGGAATTTGCCATAAGGACCTCTATCAACCACACTCTATCAACCATAAAACTTGGACAAGTACTAAAGTGGGAAAAAAGATGGAAAAGTTTTAAAGCTGTGATCATCCTTTTGTCTGTTTATGAAGTACCTAGCACAATAAAATGCCTCCCTATCAGTATGACAAATACAGAAATAAATCTAAAATCCCTTCTGGACTAAGATGGAAAGTTCTGCTTCTGAACATTAGACTGTACTATTGTGGGAATAGCAAAATCAGAATACATGGAGCAAGAAGAATGGGGTTTTTTTTCAATTTTTATTTAGAAATTTTTAAATTAGAAAATGTAAGGGAAATGGAAAGGATGGTTTAAAGAATAATTTTTAATTATAACATTCCAAATGTCCATGAAGTACTATTATTCTGACACCTTGTTTTCAAAAGCAATCTAACAAGTGGTGCCACAGGTGATATAATTAAATTATCAGTAATATCAGGGATGGTAGTTTTCAGTTAGATGGGCAGATCTTATTGTGCCAATACTTATTGCAAGTGGGTCTCTGAAAACACTTCTCTGGCTCCCAACACTCTGTGAGGCTGATTAAAATCTTGTATTGTTTTCATTTTCCAAAGGTTAAACCCTTCGATTCCACTGTGAGATTGGAAATGTTTACATATGAAAACAGGGAGTGAAAAAAAGCTGTCCTTATGTACCAGCTCCTGTCCATGGAGGACTGTGGCTATCACAACAACCTGTCTCTAGGCTTAGTCTCTCAGAAGAGTGGGAAACAGCCTTAAGAAGGGCCTAAAATATCTGAACATACATCTGGGATATTGTTCCAGTCAGAAAATGCAGTCCTTTGACAATGAAATGCAAGGAAGCAGCTACGTTCTACTCAAAATAGTGGGCAAGAGAGAAAGAGGTGACAAAATACTCAAATTGAGTAAAATGACAAACATATTTGCTGTATTCTCTCTGCTCCACATACCCTTAGAAGCACATGCTGAAACAGAATAGACTTCCCTATCACAGAAGAAAAGAAAGAGCCAGAAAGGACCAATGAAATCAGTTACAGAAAGAATCACAAAAGATTTCAGGTGAAATCAAATGTTAGGATATAAAAATTACAGAGTTACCTAATTCAAACCTATCTCCTTATAAACCTTCTCTTCTTCCAGTGAGGAAGAACAACAATCCCATCTGTGCCTTCCTGCCTCATGTGTGTAACATGCTTCCACTCAGCTTGCTTTACTTAAGAGTAACCAGACCATGGGAGATAACAGACCACGTGAAAAGCAAATTCTGGGATTTCCTGACTTGCCTGGTACTGTGGTATATTTTTCTCCACTCCTAACCAAATTAAAAAATATTTCCTAATACTGAAAAAAATATATTAAGTCTTCTTGATTATCATTGCAACAAAAGTCATGTTCTGGAAAGGGTATGTGCCAACAACAAAACATATACAGTAGCTATACATAAGGTTTTAAAAAAAGGACTTCTTCTAATCCATACTTTTGTTTTAAAAATTACTAAAATATATTCTGTCAAAGTACTGTAGAATATACTTTAAAAATAGCAATAAAAAATAATTTGCCTTAGGTGAAAGCTCTTACATGGTTACTGTTCACTGACTTCAGTTTAATCACTTCATTCAGTTTCTTTTCACACATTCAGTTTCTTTCACAAGGAACAGACACTCCACAACTTGGGCTGGATCCGCCCAAGTGTGGCACAGAATATTGCACTAAAGAATTTAAAGATGCCAAGTTCGGAAACACCAAATAAAGTTTGTATTGGGGACTCTGGCTGAATTATACATAATAAAAGAATGACACAGTTTCTGTGAGTCAGGAGCACCCTTTAAGAGCATGACTTTGTCCAACATCTTTTGATAATATGCTGTGGAAGGAGCAAAGAAATGGGAAGATAGTGATTGGGAGGTGAGGGAACAGGAGGGAGGAAATGTTTATGCCTGTCTCTTCTGGCAGCTATTACATAAGGGCAGCAAGTAGGTAGATATGCCTGCAGAGCTCAGTGTTTCAATGCACAAATGAAAGGGCAGTTGTGTCATGCGCTGCTGTCACTTCTGATTTGGTGTCTAGTACCTGACACGTGTTTCAAAAGCAATTGAATCTCCTACTGAGTATATAATGATTTCTTTCAAATGTATGCTAAAGCTGATTGTCACATCTCAACCTTTTGCTCAGAAAGATCTATTTGGTCAAGTGGGCAAGAAAAGCCTATTTATAATGTTTATTACACAACCCTAATATTGAACAGGAGTTCTGTTTGTGCAGTACTCCAAACATGCCATATTGCAAATATAGGCCCGCATCACTGGGGAGCTTTGGTCATTCAAGCCAGGTAGGTGCAGGTGCAGACACTGGAGGTGAGAGCCACTTCTTTGCTTTGCTCCAAGGTGGGAGCTGCACTTCTGCTTCTCAGCAAGCATGCTCCTTATTGCCATTGTGCTGCCCATTGTCAGATTCCCAGAGGGAACTGGTGCCTCTGGAAAACTTTGTAAAGTGCTGCCTCACAGCTAGCCTGTCAAAGATGAACCCTGTTCAAACAGTACCCTGTTTGCATGGAATGCAAGTAGGCTCAAACAGTTGTTTTTTGGTTTGTTTTTTTTAATCCAGTGTATCTACAAATTTGATTTCCCTCTTAGCTGAAAAATAAGACATTCAAATTAAAAGGTTCATCATGAGCTCCTCTTTATATCACTTTTCCAGAACAGAAAAGAAATGAAATGGCCTCAGGCTTGGGCCAGAAGGGAGTGACAGAAGGGGGAAAGATATTTATTTGTTCAAATACACCATTTATCATGCTTTAATTAAATACAGCTCAGGAATTTCCTCAGTGTTGTACAGGGAGAACCAGAGTGCTTGTGATGGACATTTAGGATTCACAGCTACAGTATTGTATCTTTTTACCAACACAGCATTCCCTAAACAGGCCACTAAATTAACTCCAGGTGCTGACAACAACTTTCCACCAACCAGCTTGCACCAACCTGCTCTGTCCCACCTAATGGTCTCAGTCTATATAACATTATCTATCTTCTGCCCTTCTCAGTCATATAAGTTGTCCTCAAGCTGCTTATTGCCTAAATTTTGATCTTTATGAAAAACTGAGAAGATATTCTCTGTCACAAAGGTGTGTGAATGCAGTAAATGACCAGTCTGTAACCCTTCCATGCTCAGGTCATGCACAACTGCAAAGACTCCATGTTGGACTGAACCCAGCAGCTCAACCGCTCTGCTCGCGGGAAAGAAGGGAGGCAGCAGTAACCAGCAAGACTCTGAAACTATTCCCTTCTTTCCAGTTTGCGGGAAAAGCAGAGAGGGACTGGCTTCTAACAGTCATGGAGAGTTTTTCATAAAGAGACAGATTAATCATATTCTCTCCAGTAAATGCCACCAGGGAAGTTGGAAGCTGTGGCTGCTGCAAACTCCATGTATTTTCTCAGACTCTTCTCCTCAAGCTGTCCACACTCAATTCTGTTGGTTTGTATGTGCCTGGACCTTTCTCATGTGCCAGCTGGTATTTACCCCCTGTGTGACACACTGTAGATAAACCAAAACAGACTATGCCCTCTCCACACTTTCACACAGATTACAGACACTTATTGCAAATAAACAAACAAAACCATGCCATGCAACTGATGTCCCTCTTCTTTAAGCACAGCATTTCTATGGAATAGAACGGTAATAAAAATTATAAATAAATAATTAAACAAAACCACAGAGGGGATTTAAAATAATATTTCTTTCAATAGTTGCCATACTTATTCAATACTCTGTTTCTAATAAGCTTTTTTACATACTGAACTGTGATGTCCTTTCAGTTTCTGTCTCCATAATATTGTGTTTCCATAGTTCAGGCTAAATTTATCTTGAGCTTAACTGGAGTCTTTTCTTTGTAAGAAAATGAGGATGGGCCAAAGTCCTGAGTGATAGGAACTGCATATGCAGTGACCTCCAGTTCTGCTGCAGCACCTCATTCTTACTGCCCTGTGCAATCTTCTCCTCCCTTTAGCAGGAATGTTTTTAAACTTGAGCTCTTCATTTCCAGTTCAGTGTCGAGGGACTAAATTTGAAAGGGCTTTGGCCTTCATTAGCAAATCATCAGTACTAACAAAACCACAAACAACAAAAAAAGCACATCAGCATGCTTTTCAGCACCGACACTGGCTGACTGTCTCCTCCTTCCCTGAGTTTTTTTCTGTTTTGGGAGAGTTTTTGTCGTTGGTTCTTTTATCAGTGAAACTAGACTATTGAGTTTTGGGAAGGAAAAGAGAGACAGTCCTTTCATTTTATAATTAGTGGAAATTCAGTAGGAGCATTAACAGCCATCTCTTTCAAAGACGCGCTCAGCATCATCTATGCAGGAGTTAGAGCACAGCCTGGGGAGAAATAGTAGCAACAACGTGTCTATATCCACACTAGTGACACACTAACCATCGGCTCTGACTAAGGGACAGCCACAGCTTGTCGTTTGAACAGGCTAATGGCTTTGTTTGGCTCTTTGCGAGAACATAACTTTTCATTTTTTACTTTCTGATTAACAATGTGGAGGAGAGAATGCATGAGAGAAGCAGACAGAAAGACATAGAGAGTGTCCCACATGATGAGATCAATTAGGCAATCATTTTGGACATGTTCAGACAAAGAAGGTGGTCTCCTTGGAAACTGCAATCACATGCACACACACTCAGAATAACTTCTCCCACATTCTATTCTCTGCTCGGTACAACAAACTTGGATGTAAGCTCCAAGGGACAATTGCACATCCAGTGTTGACAGACTTGCCAGCATTTCCAGTGCCACAGAACAGGCTCCCTGCTCTCCTCGCCAACAAATTTACCAAAGACTGAAGTATTAAAAAGCGTATCGGGAGGATGACAAGGAGGGGCTAGGCAGAGTTACCAATGTTTAAAGACAAAAATTATAACATTTTGGAAAGCAAAATAGTAAAAAAATACCTCTTAAAATCTTGAAAGGCTTCAGAAAACTCTAAAACGTAAAATCAAACAGTTGGAGAAAGTTACATGCCTGAAATGAAATAGTAAGCTTACGACTGGGACAAAAAAAAAACAAAAACCAAACCCAAAAACCCAAACAAACAAAAAAACCCCCCAAAACAACCCAGATACTTAGTATTTTTTCTAAACTTGAAAAAAAAATGAAAACATTTATATCCACATTTGAAAAAAAAAAAAATAGAAATTCTTCAGACCCCACTGTTCTTATTTACCAAAGTATTTTACTACTGAAACAAAGAAAACCCCCTTATGCAATACTGAGATATAATCTTCAATGTTTTGAGCAACTTAGAATAAAGTTAGACATTACAAAAATGGGCCTAAACTGTGTTAACTTCTGTACTGACAAAAGGTGGTCTTTTGAAATAAAGGAGATCACAATTAAAGTATTTTTTCAAGAAAGTACAATTAAATAAGGTTAGACACCTCCCAAATACGTTTCTTGAGTCTTCTGTAACATTAGAAGACATACTGGAGCTTTTACTGTTTTAAACAACCTTCACTGTCCTAATTTCTTTGTATTAAAACTCTCTCTCACTAGAGTCTATTACAGCTCGATTAATATGAGAGGGATATGGTACAGGGTACTGAGACCAAACACAAGCTGGAACACAGTTTAATGTGACAATAGGTGAAATATCTGCCATTGTAATACAACTTCAATTAACCTCAAAACGAACTTCACTTTTTCAGGCGAAAAGACAAAATTCTGTAATTGGACGCTTTAAAATCAAGCAGTGCCAGCATAAGCAGTGAGAGAGCCAACTAACAGTGGAAGATATAAGTTACCAGAGATCCTGTTTCACCCTGTACAAAAGTTCCATATTGGAATTCCCTAGGACTCCTATGAGAAAAACTTGGAAATGAATGCGAAATAAGATGGTCTGACACACATATAGGACTGCAGCTACCAGTGGAGCCCAAACCTGCCTGAGTAGAGCTCTGAACTCATCAGCTCATTGTCAACACTGGGACCAACAATGAAGGAAGATGAATTAGTCCCACACTGTGCACCAGTAATTACCCTGGTAAGGACATTCCTTTTTCAAATGGATCTCCAGATGCCCTATTAAGTTTTTCCTTTGCTATCTGAAAGCAGATGCAAATTGCAGCAGTATAAATTATCACAAATGTTTAAAAAATTACTATATATATACATATATATATAAAACTGATCCAAATTGAAATTTTGAGCTAAAGCTGTGCTTTAAAATCAGTAGATCTAATGGAAAGGTTTAAACAGGATACTCTCCCCCATTTTTTTTCCTAAGGAAAGCATTAAAAAGGAGGGAGCACACTTTTCCTCTCCTTCTGCAGAACAACTTTCTGCAAAAGCTATGTGTTGCAATTTCCTTCTGAACCTTAGCCCAAGACTCCTTGTGAGCATATTTTTCTTGCAAGAACCTAAATCAAACTGCAAAAGCTCTGTTTCTCTACAGATTCAGCTTCATGACATCACCTGATAAGTTTTGCAACTACAACACATCCTGCCTCTAAACTGCAAGGGAACAGGATTAACAGCACAAATTCCTAAATCCATAAAACTTCAAAGAAAGTATTTCCATCCAAGTAAAAAAGGCCAAAGGTCCAGTGTTCCTACTGGACCAGCAGGCGCCTTTTGGGCTTTTGAGATACCCCAGTCCCTGAGCCAGCCTTTGCCTGTTACATCCCAGTGCATGATGGCATTTGTAATATCAGAATTAGTACAGGGCATTGCTGTCTAAGGATACATTGAAGGGCGAATCTTGAACCAGTTTTACATAGCCAGCTCTCCCAGTAGAAGATAAAATTGCTTGGTGGATCTTGCAAATTAGAGCTCTGTGTGCTTTTAATAATGAAAAACTCAGAAGGTGAACTACTAAATTATTATTTTCGAAATTCATAATCGTAGGCATTTTATTCTTTGCCCTGATTTCATGGAAACATTTTTCATATAGAACGGTGGAAATAAAATCTAAAAATTATAGCCTTCCCTTACATCTCTGGAGTGCAGTTGGTCACGTGAAGGATTTGAGTTTTGCACAAGGGTGACCCACCCATTTAAGGGATGCTTTGATTCAATCTGCTGCTCTGATCATAAGTGCTCACAGATGAGCCACCGGGACAGCCAGATGTATCGAGGGCATTTCCAGCATTCTGCTTGCTGTCGTACACGCGTACAGGAGGGGAACATTTTGAGTCTCAATCTTCACACAGGGATAATGCCACTGTTAAAGCAAGTGTCTCCATCTCAGAGGCTGATGCAGCCTCATGGAAGCTCTCTCTTTTCCATCACCTCATAGATGGAAATCTGGGCTGCCAGGCTTCTTTACACTTCTCATTCTCCTCTCTTCTTTACACTTCTCATTCTCCTCTCCTCTCCTCCGCTCACAGAGATGGAAGCATGACATGGACACTGTGGTGGGATCACTGCTTTTTCTTAATCCCAGATGTGGAGAAATGTGAAATGGGCTTAGCAGTCTCCTGGTGTTGCCATAGAGTCAACCAAATGCTTTCTTGGACAACCTTCCAAGAACTTGTAATGAAACTGTGATGAGTCACCTGGACATGATTCCTTCCTATCCTCTAGTACAAGCCCGCTAAGAATTTAGCAGCACTGGCCCAGGTAATCTGGTCAGGTTGCTTTCATTTCCTTGGAGAGAAAAAAATCAAGAATGTTCTGATTTATGTCCAAAAAGTATTTTGTATTGCTTCCAGGTAATAATCCAGCCTAATTCTGGATTGCTGAGACTGTGTTCACCGAAGACAATGGGAAAAACCCAGAAATTCCATGTTTCAGTGAGCACTGGATCAGGCAAAGAGACTTTCTAAAGTGGTCTGTCAAACCAGAAATATATATGAGGGGCAACTTTTCTTGTAAAAAGACAAGCTATGAGTTAAATAACATATATCAGCTTCTAATTACAAAAAGCCACTTAACAGTGCACTTGAATAGATAAAGAGATTGGAGCTAAATTCCAGAAGAGGTGTTGTCCTTTCCTTTTAAAGGTAGAGAAGAAAATACACTTAAAATTAAGGAAAGCACTGAAAGTCTGAACTGAACCAAAATTCTATACACATTACTAACTTTTAGAATCATCCTGGCAATCTCACACACAAACCAGGCTGGTATTTTCCATTCTACATTGGCAAAAGGGCACTTTTTGCTACATTTTTCCATTAAAATATATATATATGGTTTTCTAAATTTAGAAATACTTATAATTACTAAAATATGCAGATTTTGAAAAAGAAGTGTAAGTTAATTTATACAAATCAGGAGAGCAATTCAGGAAGGAAGGAAGAGAGGAAGGGAAGGATGCTCTTTGGCCTCACCATAAGATGGGTTCCATTTTTCTCCCCTGCGGGAAAATTGCTAAAGCCCAAGGTGTGGATTTGTATTGAACATGCCCTGTGGTGTAGAAACAGGCTCCAGGTTTAAAACTCTGCCTTATGAACCTCTTTGTTACAGCACTCTTGGTAAGCATAACAACTCGGGAGATTTCAGGCAGCATCTCCCCAGCACAGAGAAAGAATGATAACGTAGAATTCCTTTCCAGCTGTGTACAGCTGTGCACATTTCAACCAGTTATTACAGAATCAAAGTAAAACTGAGTTTGGAAGGAACGTCAGGAGGTCTCAACTCCCACCTCCTGCTTACTGCAGGGACAGCTATTAATTTAAATGAGGTTGCCCTTGGCTTCTTCTGGGTGGGTCTTGAAATCTTTCAAATGTGGGGATTCCACAATCACTCTGGGCAACCTATTCCATTGCTTGCTTGACTGAATTCTTGGAAGATTTCTTTCTTACATCTAGTCTGAACCTCTTGTTTCAATTTATGTTTGTTATCTCTGTATCCTCTCCTTTTCCACTGCTGGGACTCCATCATCTCAATAACCTCCTTTGGAAACTGGAAGGCATTTATTACATACTGCTTTCTTCCAAAGCTTTCTCTCATCTGGGGTTAGCAGAACCAGCTCTGTCAGCCTTCCCTCTTACAAAAGTTGCAGCCCCCTGACCATTGCCAAACACTGTACAGTTTTTCAATGCCTTTCTCATACTGAAGGGCCCTAAACTGCCTGGAGCTTTCTAGATGAGGTTTGAAGAACTATATGTAAGAAGAATAATCTCTTGTCTCAGCCTCCTGACGGTGCTCCCATCAGTACAGCCTGTGTCATAGCAGCCCAGGATGCTGCTGGCCATAGTCACTGCCAGCCCCCTGGGGCTGTCCCGTCACTGTAGGAGGAGTCTTTCCTCCCAAGCACATGATGTTGTATTTATTCCTGCAGAATGCTGTAGGATTCCTGCTGGCCCATCCCTCCATCCTGTCTAGATCCCTCTGAGCAGCAACCCTGTCCTCAGATCTATCAGTTGATCTCTCCAATTTAGTGTCATCTACAAACTTCACACGCACGCCTCTATCACCTCCTCCAGGGAACTGCTGAAAGTGTCACACAGGACAAAAAATCCTGTGGTGTTCCCCCGCCACAGACCTCAGCTACAGTATGAGCCATTAATCACTACCCTCTAAGCCAGACCAGCCTACCACTAATTATGCATTTATTTGTCCAGCCATCCAAATTCTAAATTGGACACGGGAATATTTGTAGACCTTGTCCAAAAATTCTTGCTGAAATTAAGATAAATGACACATCTACTGCTCTCCCTCATCCACAGCCTCATCCAGCTGTTCTGTCCTAGAAGGCAACGAGTACAACCTTGGTAAGTCCATACTGATTGTTTCCAGCCATCATTTCCTCCCTCCAAACGGTGTCTTTATGTTTATTATTTACTCAGTGGCCCATACCCACAAGCTGGATGTATGTAGAAGCCACCAGCCCAGGCTTTGTCACTGAACCAGCACAGAGGCTGCATCAAAAAATGCTCTCAACTCTCAAGAGAGCCTGCTCACCTGCACTGTGCAAAGCTCTGCTGCTCTGCATTTGTCATGACATTCAGCCCCAGCCACAAAGGAGAGCGTGTGCATGTATGGACAGGTGTGTACATAAAGATAAACCAGCCAGTTGCTTTTCGCCCTCACTTGGAAAAATTCAGTGTTCACTCAAGAGCCTTTCAGACTGTGGTCAATTCTGCTTAGCTGAGGTATTTTAAAGATACCACTGCACGACGAATCTAACTGTGAAAAAAAAAAAAAGTAAGACAAAGAAACCATTTCCTATTGCTTCCAAAACACTAAATATTAACATGCATATACTAAAGATTACAATACACATGGCAACTCTGAGGAAAATATTTCATTATATGTTAACCACCAATGTGAATGTGCTTTTAGAATGATTTCTATGTAAGATCATGCATTTATTTAATCCAAATAAATTTCTACTGCCCTTTTCTACAGACGGATATTGCCTGAGATGAAAAGTAACACACTCACCCTTAATTTAGCAACACTAATACCTGCATGCTCTTGAGACTGCATTCTTATTTCTGCTGGTAGGTGCTGTATAAATGTGTAATAGAGACCATCTGATAAGTGTTTTCCAAGACTGCTTCTTCTATGTGAAAAGAAATAAATTTTCAGCATCTGGATGTCATGGCATGAAGACGGTAATTGAGACCCTTGCTCAGTACAGTGAAGTATCTAGAGGCAGCGCAACATAATGAAAATTTTCAGCAGAAGCATGAAATTCCACAGGCTCCTGCAGAACTTCTGATCAGGATAAGAGCTGCTGCCAGAAAGGACCAACTGACCATACCATGGGCAATGCTGTATAAAGCCAGAGAAAGCTGATCTTTGTGTGTGAAACACACAAAGCTTTTTCAAATGTCTGACACTATCAGTAGACTCCGAGTTGCCTTTTTTCCAGTTTAAATTTATAAAATCATTGATAAATGAATAATTAATTCATTCTCCTACCTGTATCACCCTTAAGTACTGGGGAAATTAGAAGGACTACTTTTTGGGAAATCTTCTGTGGGATCCTCTTTCCTGACCTGAAGAAAACTATATCTGAGAGTGAATTGTCTTGAAGTCCCATTTTAAATTACAGTCAGAGTAATGCAATTATTTAGAACCAGGTAAAGGGTAATTCATTTTGATGCTGCAAACTTGAAAAAGACTGACATGAACCTAAATCTAGGTTTCTACCTTATCTTTCTTTTCTTCTATATCCAACCTTATTTTAAAATACACTGGAGACACTAGCTGCATCATGATCAATGGCTATGGCTTGAGTTTAACACTTTGGATTGCCTTTCCCCTTGAAAGCAAAAAATAGTGCATGGTTGATACATAACATAAAGGAGTTTTATGGCATGACTGAAAGAGTTACTACAGAATCTGAGATATAGCAGTAGATGCCTTGTATACATCCTGTTTTTCCAGAAGCTTTTTTTTTAACAAAAGTTTTATTAAATTCCACTTACATCAGTGAGAAGTCAACTTCAGACAAAGTTATACTTCAAAAAATGTGTACTATTTAAACATACTGTATTATCAGAAGTCCTCCTCTTCTGTACTGTAGGTGTGTTTACATTCCTATCATAAAGATTTGCTATAGGAAAATCTGGAAACAAACTACGTAAGATAGTATTCTCTATCCATTTAAGCAAAATGTTTAACACTGCTATTCAACAAGAATACCTATCCAAAGCTTGATTGTTAATGGACTTCAGGAAAAACAATTATTTCATAAATATCATCAAACATTTCAATTTGTAAGTGCTGAAAATATGAATTTACTGTCTGAGAAACTTCCAAATGGGAAAGGAAAACAGGAAATAAACTCATCTGATTGATAAAGAATGTTGGGATTTTGGTAATTTCCTAAAGAATAGCTTAAACAAACCAAGAACAAACCAAATTTAATAAAAGCCTTTCGATTTTTGATTAAAATCAGAGAATTTTAACAAAAAGGATTTTTCCTGTACACACGTGCACACACATGCATACACACATGCCATTCCAATCTGGAGAAAGTTTCTGAGATCTTAAACTGCTCAAGTATCTCCACAGACAGCCCGTCTGATCAAAATTACTGCAGAAAACTGCAGTAACATCTCCCAACCTCTGCTGAGAATAAGGGAGACAATTTAAACCAGAGTGCAAGAGACCAGTTTACAAAGAACCTGTTCTACTAAAGTTTGCTGTGCATCTCACAGCACTCTGCATGCCCAAAGTTTAGTGCCACAGCCAAGGGCTCACTGCAGACAACAGTTCTCAAGTCAAACATCACTTGAACTCCTCTAACTGTAGGCACACCTCCTATTTGCAGAACTGGTCATGAGTAACTGGTATTTTTAGTCCTTTCTAAAGCCAAAAGTAATCTGGTCAGAAGATGCTCATGGGCAAAACAGCCAAGTGAAAGGCAGAGTGCAAACCTCCCTCCAGCAGCAATAGAAGAGCAGCCACGCAGCAGAGCAGTGTGCAGGAGAAACAGCAGGAAGGCTGGAAGCAATGCTACACATGGCACCAAACCCGTACTCAGTAACTACAGTTACATATGCAAGGTTAAGAAATACGCTGCCCCTCTCTCAGGAACCCAATTTCTCCTTCTGATGTGTAGATCTTTGTTCCTACCTACTGGCACACAGTAGAATTCTTTGTTAAAACAGAACTACTCTACTGACAACTAAAGTGATGCCCCATCACCGTGTGGAGCCATCAGCTCCATCTCAGGAGCTGTAAATGTTTCTGACCACTCAGCAGGGCCACTGAGTGGGAAACACACTGAACTGAGCTTTCAGCTTTCACCCATTGCTATACAAAATCTCTTTCACACACAGGAAAAGCCAAGACAGCAGCCCCTGTTGTGTTGGCAAGGCCACATCTTTCCAGATACAGAAAACTGTATGAAACAAAGTATTCAAGTATGAAAGTATTATGTTTTCAGATAGGCAGTGATTTTGTATCAGACAGGGCTTCAGCCTCACAAAAGAGGTCAATGAGGTGGACAAACCCACACCACTTTCAACCATGAAATGCTTAGCACTTAAAGTAAGCTTCCCAGTGTCTCTCAGTAAAAAAAGGTTTGTCCCCCCCAAGTCATCCACACTAAAAAGAGAGCCATCCAGGCCATGTTCACTTCAACTGAGCATGGGCACTGTTCTCACAATCACAGATGTTTATCACAAGCAGTAATTTGCTTTGTGTCTTTATTTATTACCAGTCCTGCTTAAAAATCCAACACCTCACAGCCTGTCTCTACTCTTCCAACAATAACTGCTGAAATTAACTCATATGGGTAATTTCTAACATAACAATGACTGTTGTATTTTCTCCTCTAGTGCTAATAGTGCTTTAGTACTAGAGATGTGGACTAGAGATTAAAATGACATACAGGATGAAACAGTTTACAAACACAAGGTAAATTGATTTGGAAATCCGGGTAACTGCTGGTGTATCCCTAGGAACCCGTGTTAGAGCAAATGTTGAGTGCAGGTCTAATGACAGTCATTTTTGCTCATTGGGAGCCATCATTTAATACTGGAATTTTATCCTAAACAGCCTGAGAACTTTTAGCCATGAAGGTCCAATGGGTATAAACTAGTTATTAAAAAACCCTCTCCCCTTGTGAGACAGCTCAAGTATTGGCCTCACCTACTGCCTCTCACCTGGCACGAAGTTCTCACCACAAAGAATTGATTGGACATTTTTCAAAACTGAAACTGTAAAATTTTCACTTTGGGAGAAAAAGCATGTAAGTATAGAGAGGTCAACTGGTTTCTCACTGACCTGAATTTAAGCCTCCTCTTACTGCAAACATGTATTAATTAGGTAGTGACATTTATCATCAGCCTGAATCAAACTGAAAAATTCTCTAATATACACATTGACAATCACAGCCTTTGAAAGCACAAGGAAGTTTGAAATCTCACAACTCTCAGTTTAACTAGCAATTTCTTTCTTTGCTGGTTTCCTACACCCTGTATATGCTGCACAAAAAGGTACCTAAACACATGTTCAGTTGCTTGCCATATTCAAACCTTGTCAGGCACAATACATATAAGGAACTCCACCAGGATGTATTTTGAATGCTGTTCCACATTGGAATCGATTTTCTGATTCAGAAATGCATTCTAATTTTCTCTTAGTATTACAGAATCATATATACCTACACAAATGTGAGAGTAGAACTGAACAAGCTTTTCTTTCACTCTTTATTATTATACCTTTAGTATGATGTTTCCCTCACCTCTCTATGAATAACACGAATCAATTCCACAAAGAATATTCACTCAAAGACTTACTGGAGAAAATGAAATAAGACACAATTTGGAGACTGCAGAATGCACAGGATAAACCCTGTGAGAACTACCTGACAAATGTGAACCTTAACATTATCATTTCCTGCACTGAACAGGAAATTTTATTTTACTGAGAGTAAAATAACCATGGAATAAATGAGAGATGTTTTGTTTTTAAAAACATAGCTCACTTGATGAAGTATTGCAAAATCACATCTAATTTTTCTCTTATCTTTAAATATGGTACTTAACTGAGTAATTATTTGAGTCATGTAGACCACATGTGCATGAGGAGCTGGATAGATCTTTTTGTTGGTTAAATTATAACCCCACACAAACACTGCTTTACTAGAGCAACAGAAGGACAGACTCCACTTCTGAGGGGAGAAAGAAAGAAAAAATGGCCAACTCCTGCTTCCTGTTATGTTTCATGTTATCTTTCAAAAGCAGCAAAGAGCTACCATGAAACAAGCCAGAGTATTTAACAAGACAGCAACTGGCAAATAACACATTTCATGGGATAAGTTGTACTTTTTCTTAAAGCTAGTCAATAAGTTATATTTAATGCATGAAAAATATTACTTATAGCTCTTTAAATAAATATTAAATGACAGGTATAAAGCAGGAATATATTAATTTGGGAAAAAACCTTACTGCTTATGCCTGCTTTTAAATTATGAAATTAATTTAAAAACTAAACTAACTGCAGTCAAAGAAGCAAAGAGAGTCTCTTCAGTTCACCTGAAAGGTGAGGGAAATTTGATGAACTAGTATTTCTGTTAAAAATATTTTACACTGGTTTTGTAACTGCAATTGTCGGCTGATTTCAAATAGAGAAAAACCAATAAAAAACCTGTTCCTAAAATTTAAAAATTCCTAATTTAGTATCTGTGAGATTTTTTTATTTAAATGTCCAAAAGCATTGTTCTACCTTTATTTTTGCATCAAAATCTCTCTTCTGGTAATGGCGTCACTGAACAACGTCCTTAGCTTCATTCTTCCTCCTTTACACCTAGGCACCCACATCTACTGCCCCAATTTCTGTTAATCTTTATATTAATGGTTCACAGCTGTATCTTTGCACGTTTCCCTGCAGTCTTCCTTCAGTTCCATATTATGGACACAGCACATTACTCAATACCTGTCCGGTGTTATCACCTAAATGCTCACGTAGTCCTCCATGGCAAAGGACAACTCTGTTCTGAGTTCACTGGCATCAGCGTTCCTCTCTCCCAGTGATGCCACCAGAATGCCATTTCAATCCCACATTTGATACCTTCTTCCTTCTCCCTGCATGTAATGGATCACAGTAATCTGGTTTCTTTTCTAGGCGTTTCCATGTATTTCCAGATTTAAATGTATGCTCTACCAGCTAAAATGCAGGCCTGTGTTTGGGTCAAGACACTCTTTAGGAAATCATGGTACTATGTCTCAGCTCCTGCACCACAGTCCCTTTGCACATGGCAACAAAAGGGTCTCTTTCCTTTTCCTCCCACAACCCAGATTTCAGTTGTTCCCTTTCCATCTTCTGGCCCGAAGTGCATCTAGTGTTGGGTTTGATCCAATGAATAAATTCACCATAGGGAAAGACCATCTTTAATCAAAATCTTAATTCTTAAAACTACTACCTTGAATTATCTGCTTGTCTTCTATTATTATATCCATGTAAAGTGGAAAAAAAAACTATGCCTCTTTTTTTTCCCCCTATGAATGTTCCTGTTCTGACATTTATTTGTAATGTATCTTCTTTATTGGCATTCCTACTTGCAGTTATAACCAGCTCATTGCTATCTGCACCTCTACAAGACCATTGAGATTTATAATTTTTATGTACTTTTATTTTTTTGTTTTTCTAAATGCTGATTCTCCTAGGTTGTCTTGTTCTTCAAGCTGAGCACCGAAAAAAAATCTGCGAAACAAGAATTAACCTGTCCTTGGACAAATTATTCTTGCAGCTTTAGAGGCTGTATTCAGAAACTTTACCCTTTAGCTGAGCAAATGATTCTGCCCCTGGGAAGGTGTGGTCATCAGCGTTCACATCGTATTAGCATTTAACACACATCCCTGAGTGACCTCATCTGTCTACAACCCCAGAATATCACTGTCTCTCCACTTTTGCAGCACTCACTCTCTCTGAATTGGCACTGCAGGCATTACTATGTTACCCAGGAGTTTAAACCTTCACAAATCTCATACCTATATACAGAAATAATGGTTCATACAGCCTCTGTGTGAAAGCAGTCACAGAGGCATTCAGTTTCTATACATTCTCATGGATATAAAGCAAAGCTCAAGCAGATGATTTGATGGAGTCTGTACCTGGTTTGATTGTTTGGAAAATAAGAACAGTTTTTCCTATCTGAAGAAGTATTTACCATGTTACAGATTTGTTTCATGCAAACATCTGCACTGACTATTGAAAACTACCAACAAATGTCCAGCTAAGATCAAAGGAAACCTTTGAGATGGAGTCCAAAGAAACTCAGAATCATCTGCTCATCTTCAGAAGTCAGTGCATGTGAGACACACTCACACAGCCATGCGAGCTGCATGAGGATCTATGCTCTTTCTTAGCACTACTTGTGTTGTAAGAAATGATGTTTGCGTGGGATCTCCAGACTCACAGATCATGCTGCTCACTCCTAAAGTGAAATGTACGGCCTGCTTTGGCATTAGGCAGTTCACCTCGGAGAAACCATTCATGTCTGTCTGCCAGGAAGAGCAGAAAGCCAGAATATGGGATGCTGATCACTGCAGTAGCAGTAGCCTTGCTTTGTGAGCTTTAACCACATGGTCAGAAACTACAGAAATACCAAGGAGTTCCACACACAAGAAGGTGCCCCATCACTGTGACTACATGATACAGCACCACTTATATGATTAAAGATATGGGAAAATGCCCATCATCACCCTAAAAACCATGCTGAGAGATGCAGATGTAGAACTCCTCCACACTCATTACTGGCCCAGTCACAATATGTCCATCCTGTGCTAGGAGGTTCCAATAGAAAGATGCTGCTTATGCAAACACTAAACAATGAACACCTTTGCTTTCAAAATATGAGTTTGTTTCTTAAATTACATGATTAATAGCAAGTGGTCGTAGGTTCTGAAATTTTTCTCAACTAAAATCTGGGCCATGATCACCTGAATTTTAAATTCACTCATGTTTTTAGAAAGCTATAACAACTCTGACCAGAATACAGTTTTGGTTCATTGTATGATAAATATTACATATTTGGTTCAAGCTACGGTTTACTCAGCCTATATCCTATTTGGAATCAGGAATTTGAAACAAGTTCCCAAAGCACTGTAGGCAGCTGAATTTCACACATCTGTCTGGGGGATGGGAGGCTTTATAAGAGGTTTGTCTTATTTGCACTTATACTGTGGAACTTGACTGAACCTCTGATGTCCTTCAGATTTAAGCCAATTTCAACATGTTTAGCAGTTAGGAGATTCCCTGAATCCAACCTGCAGACAACTCTTCCAAGGACTGTTTCTATTATTTCCAGGGTAGCACAGAAGAAAGAGAAATGGGATGATAAAGGCAGAGACATCTGTAAAGCACCTATTATTGTTATGCTGCTATTTGCATTACCTTTTAAGTCCAGTTGTACCCCTGGAAAACACAGACAAGCTTTATTGCTGCAAAGCTGTGAAAGCAGTGGTACAGTAACTGTGCTGCCTTGCCAAAACCACCCATTTCTTCCAACATTTCAGCAAATACAGAGTAGGATTTACTGTCATACAGTGACCTAGACTAAATGCAAACTTAAGGAAAACATGCAGGAAAACTTACAAGCCTTCTGATAGGAACAAATTTCTGAACTTTAAAAGAGAAAAACACCACCAGCACATAGGTGACCTGGAAGTACAGATTTAATCAACACTCAGGCAAACTACTTTTCCCCAAAGGCCTACAGAGTCATCTTGACCCTAAAGAAGCCTGTATGAATGTAGTAAAAAAGCAAAGTTAGGTTCAGTGGCTAATCCTGGTCCTTAGCCAAACAATTAGAGAGATAACAAAAAAACTCATATTTAGTAAAGCAACAGCCCTGCAGGATGAAAATTAGTAACACTCATTTTCTCCCCTATACATTTCATAACACTTTAAAAGTGTTAGGGAACAGACAAATCCCTTGGTTTTGTTAGGTAGCACATGTGCTGTGGAGTCCTCAATTAGGGAGAGGAGTTACTGCTGCTTGCTGATGGGACTATCCCTATCAAGACACCTGCCAGGCATGTATCAAAGATGCAGGATTTTCTAAGCTTCTAAACCTTTTCTTTTGTTACTCTAAAGAGAAGATGGACTAAATACAAAAAATGAAACAGTATTGATTATTTTTTCTGAAATCTAAGTTTTGAAATTAGCAGCTAGACAGCATTTAGACTAGCATGAGTTACCAGTGGTGGGAGGAACAGCCCCTTCCTGACACTACCTTCCACTGGCTTTAGAATTCACTGAAAAGTAGGTTTAGGTCTGTGCCAACAGGGGCAGCTGGGTGAGGAAAACAAAGGTGCCCTTCAGATCTGAACTTGGCAAAACAGTAAGCAGAAGAGCTCCAGTAAGTTCCTACATACAGGACAGATGGTCTTAAAGCCCCCAAGCTTGAACTTTGGCAGGATGAATATTCTCAAGCTTGTTTTAGCAGAGAGATTGCATGGACTCAAATTGTGCTAGAGTGCACGCTTAAAATTTAAAGACATGGAATGAATATCCAGTGTCTGAGTTGTTCGTATCACAGCCCCACTTAGTTTACCAGGATAAATAAAAGCATTGTCTTCCAGATGCATTTGGATGTTGGTGCCTGGCTCCTCAGCCAGAAAGAGGAAGAGAGGAGGCTGATGTTGAAGAACCAGCAGTGCAGGAGTTCAGTTTCAACCACCCAGCAGAATGCAGACACCTCAGAAAATCATACACAGTCATCTCTGTCAAGGTCTGATGAGGGTACAGGCTCTGTGAAGTCTCAGAGAAGGAGTGGAAAAGGAAAAGCAAAGTATTTTTTAGGAAATGTCAAAGGAATTCAGGAGACAATACGTGCATGTACACCTGATTTCAAGAGAAAATTACTTCTTAGGCATAGCTGCTACTCTGTTCTTGCCTGAGGTAAATGTTCTGAGATGCACAAAATACCCCACAGGTTTTCTCAGGTGAAAACAGAGCTTGTGCTTCTTGTTCAGAAGGTGAAGAGCTTAGAGGGGATGTGAAAGTGCTTTGCACAGGGAAAATATCATCTCTCTTCACAACCACGATGATGGTGTGAAGGTAAGACAGGTTACTGAAGGAAAACAAAACTTTGGTGAAGTCACCTGTGCCACCTCCAAAAAACTGCGACAACCCAAGGCCACCTAATACTGTAAGCCTAAATTCTCCTGTCTGCATTTAAAAAGTTGTTTGAATGGGTGGTTGATGAGGAATTAGGACATCCATCACCTTCAAGAAAAGCCTAATGGATAGTCCCAGTCAGTGGAGCAGGAAAGACAAGCCTTGTATCCATCTCCCTGTAAAGTATCTACCTGTGTCTGTTCAGATGTGATGGCTGAGTACCAAAGAACAGGCGAGTATATAAAAATAAGTATCTTTGTATTCAGCAATTTAGATCCTAAAGCATTGCTGAGTCACACCTGCTCGTTCTAAAACAAAAAACCTCCCAAAGTTTAATGACTTACCAGAATTTTAACAATAAGGCTGTAAAAGCACTTCAACTGTGTCCTTCTGGGCACATCAGCCACAAAAAGCAAACAGAATTCCAACTGGGAATTCTTATGGTGAGCACAGTGCTGAAAGTGCACGCAGTGGTTCTCAGATTGAACCCTTCTCTGACCTTAAGGAAGGCAATCTGTAAGTCTTTTGGAGAAAGAAAAGCAGACAGACACAGAAAGGACTGAATTAAACACACAATTCCCAGGATGCCCTGTTAGGCCAACCTTTGCATTACTAAAACACCTTGGAAAGAACTGGTACTTCCTGCATAGAGAAACAGCCTTGTAGTTACTGCCTTCCTTTAGAACAGCTGCTGGAGTCTCAGAAAAAGGAGTAGCCTCAGCTCTTGAGCTGATATTTTACTGAAAGGAAAAATAGTCACAAACTGAAGTGGTACAGGGTCCACTAACTCAGACTGCAGATTTCTAAGGCTACCAAGAGGTACAAAAGTTGCCTTAAGACCATGATTGAAGCAAAATGCTACATATCCATACTGATTTTAGAATGGAAAATTCTAAAGCAAATGAATAATCTGACCAGAAATTTTACCCAGGAAAGAAAATAATCAATGACAGACTGTGGCAGAAGGTTACAATTTATGTGGCAGGAGTACTGCCACAACCAGGGATCAGAGCCATGCAGCCTTGGATGAAACAGAGAGCACTTGGAATCACAGGTTACTACTGCCTTCAGCAGCTACAGAGTAATGAGACTCCCTAACCCAGTGAGGAGAGACAGGGTTTGCATTGGTTCTTACTGTTCTCTTTGGAATACAGTGAAATTTTGCCTATGGAAAGTAAAATTCCCATACTAGTTAAGATTTCTTCTTTTTTTTGGCCCTTTCAAAGGGATATAAACAGGCGTTTTTCTCCCTTTCTTACAAAAAGAAAAAAAA
>VWZN01005152.1:501853-558311 GCA_013396955.1 Regulus satrapa | reverse complement strand
AACTGCCATTCTATTAATCTATTTTGTTTTACATCTATCCTTACCTGTGGGAAGCATCTCTCAACCCACCTGGAAATATGGAAATTACTGCTTAGTACCCTGGAGTAATTTATATGGGTTATATAATCTCCATATCTGCTCAGCTGCTTTGACACCACCGACAAATGGACTCAGATTGATTTTTGTGAGGATTTTTGTAATCCAGATGTTTTTTTTTCAGAAGAAACAGGATGTATACAATCCATCCATTAAAACTTGTAAATAAAAAGTTATTTTGACCCCCCCCTTCCCCCAAATGTTAAAAAGGAGAAAAAGTAGTGACTTCTAAAAGGAAACCTTGCATGCACATTACCTGTTCCCAGCCTTCCCTTTTCTCCCAACAGAAATGCCTCATGCCTTTTCTTCCTTATTCAAAAAAACTAATTCCTTTGGTTTACTGGTACTGAACTATAAAAGCGCCATTGCATGAGGTGCAAAGAGAAGCATAAACCAAATGAATGTACATTTACATTACATTCAGGCCAATGTAATAAAAAAATAGACATTCTCTTTTCCAGTTTGCCTATTCACTTAGCTGAACACTTTAAAGAATGCTGGAAGTTCTCCTTACCCATTTCCCTTCCCTGGCTTTTGGTGGCTTACCAAAAGCCAAATGATCCAATGTGGTAAAATGATCACTATCATTTGACCCATAATGAAACTATTTGATGGTTTGTCATTAAATTATTCAATTACATTACATGATACAAGCACTTCTGCAATTTTCAGCCTCTGTCTAATTCCAGCAGGTTCTTGCTATTGAAAGGGACAGAAGATACGAGTAGTTCACTTAAGAATTATAACTGTAAAGGTGTAATTTCTTCAAGAAGAAATTGCATGGCAGTTCAAGACTGTAAATATAGCAGATATTTACAGGAAGCATAGAAAAACAGACAAGGCAACACGGACATCAGATCTCTTAGATGTTTGAGACAGCGTGTCCCCACATCTTTACTTCTTTGTCAGTGTACATTTTTCACTGCTACATTAAAATCCAAAGAGCATTCCAGAGAAAATGAGTATTAACATATGGAAAAATCAGATACCTTTAAGCAATTAGTTATGATTTTTTTTTCAATCCATATACTTCAATATTAGATTTAAGTGACAGGAGCATAACGAAAATGGCATGCCCATGTACTTGCAGTAAGTTACCATGTAAAACCCAATCTAGCTTCTGTTGATGTCAGTGAATAATTTGCTCTTCTGTCCCTGGGGACTGGGATGAAAGCAGGCTTGTCTATGCTCCCAGTTCTACCAATTACTTAAAGCGTCCTTGGAACAATGTTACCAAAATTTCTGCAAATGCCTGCCCAAATAGTTTTGCTGAGGCTAAAATTATGTTTATTGTGTTTAGCATATATCAAGTAAATGAACTAAGCTATATTGGAAAAAAACCCCATTAGCATAAGACCAAATACCCAGAGCATTAATCTGTTTGTTTTGTTTTGTCCTGTTATTACACTGGAATAGTAATTTTGACAAACACTCTTTTGTGGACAAGTCTTAGAATCCTTTTTAGACCAAAGCAAAAGCAGCCAATAGGAAACTGAGAGACCAGTGTTTCACAACACCACATGAGGCTGGACCAAGCCATTTTGATGTCAGTGCAACAATTACAAAAAAAAAAAAAAAAATTGAAGTTAGAATAGTTCAACAAATTAGAAGATGTTTGGAAGTGAAGATCAGAACAATTATCGGCTAACAGCAACACAACACCTTCTTATTCCTAGTACAAGGGATTTTATTCTCATACAAGTTCCTGATGAAGAATAAGAATGGAAATAAAAGAAAGAACCTTGAAACCTTCCCAGTTTCTGGGAAGGAAAAATCCTTCTAATGGAACAGAGTATAGGACAATAGAGCAATTATATTTTAATAGAAATGCCACTGCTCTGGAAGCAAACCTCAAACCATGACTATCAGCCCGTATCTTTCAGCACCCAGATCACTGCTGTAGTACCTCTGGAAGAAAAGGCAAGGGGCGAAATGAGCAGAAGTCAACAATGCAGTTATAAAGCTCATCTGACTTAACAAGTTTAATACTCAAAAAGGGGGGGAAATTAAATCTTTTTGCAGAAATGTTTTATTGTTTTGTGGCTTTTACTATCCTGGTACATACACATGCATATTTAATCAAGGCACGAGACTTCACTCTGCACTCTTGAAAACCAGGATCAATACCCAGACAAGCTGCCACATAGAGTAAGCTACATCAAGATTTAAGAGCCTGAAGTCTTTGATTTTTTTTTTTTTTTCCAGACTGTATCTGTTCAAATCTTATTCAGCTTCCTGCTATCCCTTGCTTCTTGTCTAACAGTACTTGTACTGACAAGAAGCCACTGAAATGCAAGGCCACTGAAATGAAATCTTACACCCAAATAAAAACCCTGACATAACAGGCACACATGGTTTTTATTTCTTCTCTAATGCTGGTATACTTTTTATTCTCAGATTTGTAAGCAGTTTTGGTATTAGTCATCAGAGAAAAAAAAACCTAAACTATTTTCAGGAACAGAGAGAAAAACTTCTTGCTCAATTTCTTCCTCTTGAGTCAAGTCTGTTTGTTGTCTACTGACTTATGCTTCCTACAAAGCAAAACCAAAAGCTCCCGAGCTTACTGAATCACTGCAATTGTTCAGGAGTTAGACAGTTTAGCTATTTAGTGCTCTGGTGATCTGTTTTGACATTGGAATCCCTGAATGCCTTAGTTTTCTTCCATCCTCTGCCTGCCATATAAATAGGCCTTCTGTCTACCCAGCAGCCACCATGTAATGCTGATGTCTCGTTTACTGCAGTCATAACCTCTCTTTCACAGTGACCTTGCAGTAATAACAGCTTTTGTTTTCACATGAGATTAGCTGACATAAAGTGACTCTACCAAAGTATTTCTTTGTTGCATTTTTTTAAATGAAAAAAACTACATGTGGAATGTTTTTAAGGACTTCGGTTACAGAAGGCTTTGAATTAGCTGTTTGGTTTCGTTGTTTTAATTTGAGGGGGAGACAGACATGAGTAAATTAGTTCTGACAAAACCTTTGATGAATGTTTAATTAGATAATATACATTCAGACTTACAATGAAAAGTGTACCAGGGTTCTCCAGATGTGATGGCCATTTTACATACTATTACCATGGTCTTCTCCACTCTTAAATGCCCCTAATTCTCTGCCCTTATTCTCTTTCTCCTTGACCATTCCCACTGCCAAAGCCAGTATCAGAAAAAAAGAACAGCTTCTGCTCTTCACCCACAAGCAGTTCTAAGGGTAAAAGCAGCCCTTCTGAGCTACCAAAGGCTACTTCCCATCTTCTATTTCCCATTTCCACTTTCTTTTGCCTCTTGTCTTCTCGGGCAGTACAAAGGAAAAGAAGCATTTCAGTTGACTGGTTCATTTAGAAGGTATTTCAGCTTATCCTGAAAGACTAAGTACTATCCCTTTCTCTTTGCTGGGTAGAAAGCAGGGTTCAAGGATATCAGCATGATATCAAGGCAAATAAGTGATTATTCCATCAGAAAAGTGCTCCAGCCCCTGGTACAACACATGAGAAAAGAAGAGAATATGCACCTAGTAAGATTACAGTTAGCAAAAAAGAGCTAGTTGGAAAGTCAGAAATATCACCTATTAAAAGCAGAAGTTTGCCTTAAAAAGCAAACCAGTTCCAGCAAGTGAACTCATGACCACAGGTTTCTGTTTATGCTATAGTTTGTATACTTTATCACTCATTGGCTATTTCCATGCTCACTGGTCTGCATTTCCACAGGCTGATGATTTGGACACTTCCCTAGGAAGGAGGAGTGTGACTTTCACCAGGTGAACATCTCCCTTCAGTCCAGTTCTGCAGAAAGACTTCCAGCTGCCTGAATACCTGGCCAACAAGCTCTTTATGGATAGATCCTATGTTCTTTTCTCACCCTGCTGAAAATTTTCAGAAGTTCCTTTTTACACTCTGATAGTCAGACAATTCAAGAGCCAAAACTTGAGCTTATTTTGAACATAAATGTAGCCTAGTGCCATACTAAACACAGCACAGCACCACTGCCTTGGAACAACAAAGCCACACACAATCTCACTTTCAAGGACCTAATTCAAGAAAGGACACAAACTATTAAGAATTCTCAAATCTTCAGCACATCATGCATTTTCTTCCAACAAACTTTCACAGCTCTATAAACCCACTTGGAACAACATGACATGCTTTTCTTCCTCCTTTAACCTTGTAGATAAAACATCCTCTTGTACCTCTTCAAGGCTGAGGCCAGAAATTCCCCTCTTACCTTGCTTTTTCTGCATTCTTGAAAACAAAAAAGTGAGAGGGACTTTCAAGTTCCTTTGTCCACCAGAGCATGGCTAGATGGGCTAAGCCACTTTGCCTTTATTACATGGCCCATGGTTTCAAACCAATGCATCTCTGAGGTCATGTCTCTCAGAATTTCTGTCTCGGGGCTCTCAGCAGATGTGCAGGAGTACTACTACACTTCAAAAAATTAGTTTTACCTGGTTTATGTTTTCAAGCTCATCTTTTACAGAGAGAATAGCAAACACAATATACAAGTATTTCTAGTGAAAATGGAGAACTATGTATCCACCACATGAATGTATACACTGGCTATTTAAGTATACACCAATATTATCAGTATTTCCTAGAATCACAGAATACTTTGGGTTGGAAGGGACCTTAAAGCTCATCTCATTTCACCCCCTGCCATGGACAACAACACCTTCCACTAGATCAACCTGCTCCAAGCCCCATCCAATATTTAATTCAGTCTTTGTTATACAGCACAGAGTCCATGTAAAATAGATTGAAATTTTGCCAGGGAAATAAATTGAAAACTTGGGTATCTAAGGGTCTTTGCAATCCGGAGATCAAATGCATAAATACAAATATTAGCTTTTTTTACTAGCAGCTTGTGGGGTTTTTTTCAAAATTGTGAACATCTAAAGATATTTAATAAAATTGATAAATTTTATCTGATAAAATTAGAAAAATAAACTATCACCCAGCTAAGAGATATATACACAGTTTCAACTTTATTTTGTATTTTTATCTATAAATATTTCCCACATTTTCAGAACCTTTAGTAAGGAGTTCCTGGTGGTGCATTTTCCCAACGTATATTTTAAATTTTTTCATAGTACTGTATTGGAATAAATTATTTCACTGTAATAAAAATATCTATTATTTAAATTCCCTGACTGAAGTAGAACTGAAAACAAAAATAACCCCACATATTGCACATTTAGATCTCCTCCTATGCTAAAGAGAGGGGAGAAATGCAAAATCAGCTTTCATTAACTCCTTTGAAATAAGAGGGGATGCTTCAAAGATTGACAGATCAGTATCAGTTTTCACATTGCTTGTCATACTTGTCTGTCATTTTTGCCTCAATGAAAGAGCAGCTTGAGGAACCCTCGTTTTAGCATTTCCAAGTACACTGCATTCAGAAAGAGTTCACTTTCTACAGCCACAGTGGATAGTAAAAAACCTGTAACTTAGAGGAAAATAAACTTAGGATTAAGACTTGCAACTGGATGAGATTCTTCTAGAAAAGGCAATTAATATATGGTGCCAAGGTCTCAGATGGTTTAAACAAAGTTCTAGTAGAAGTCTTCAGTATTTAGACAGTCAAGAATCTGTATTTTGAAGGAAATGCATTCAAAGCAAGATCCAAATGGCATAGAAGAGATTGATATTTAAACCTGCTAACTCATAGAGCAACCAACCAAATTATTTTCCTTCAGTCAGGGAAGTTTAGCAAGTAACAACTGAACTTAAATCAGATCCTTCTGTCTAAGACATTGCCCTCATACGTGGTTTTAAGACATCAAATGACAGCATGTTAACCGTAATTATTTCTTGTTTAGCTTGAAGCCTTTAAATAACACATGTTTTTATAGATACACCACCTTCATATGCCCTCCCCTGCCGCCAGCTTGGGAGGAAGAAGGGCATTTGTCTACTAGTTTTGCTCTGTAAATGGGAAATGTTATTCCATCACATAGAACATGGATGCAATTAAGTAACCACATGGAAAGCTGCTATTCTGTTTCTTGAAGCACCAAGTTAACTTGAGCTGAGTTTGTCCTCACCAAAGCAGGCTGGCTCCTTCAAACAGGCTGGCGAAGTTCAGCCAGAATGCCGAGCCTGGTCACGCTCACAGGACGGATGGAGCTCAGCAGAGAATGCAGGAGGAGAAAGGAATGATGAGCTCCTGACAAAACACGGCCGAGGAAGAGAAGGTCAGGGACTTGGGCATCTTCATCCTATGGAGAGAAGACTGAGGAGGGATTCTCACCCCTGCATATCCATTTGAAGATGGGTGCCAACGGGGCGTCACCCATGCAATTTTGCCATGTCACACACCAGGGCACAGTGGGGCTCTCCCTGTGGGCTAGTGGGATTAATTCACATGAAGGGAATGTTTGCTTGGCTTGGCCTTGCAGAAGCTTGCTAAGCTCAAAGGAGGATATGCAGGTTACCTAATTAACCTGTAAACTCACATTACAGGGATTTTTGATAAACAGGGGACGAAGCATCCCTCAGGAATAACATAGGTATTGGGCACTCCTGTCCCGTCAGAACAGGAAGAGTCAAGGTGATAAGACAATAATGATTATTTCTACATGTTTTATTTCCTTTTAAAGAATTTGGGTTTTTTTTCTCTCCCTTCTTCTCCTAAAGGGATTTTTTACAGTTCAGGAATTTTAAAAACCTGACTGGCCAAAAGAAATTTCCCTCCTAGAACAGGAAGGTCATATGCATGTCTCCAGGCCAGTTATTTTTTCCCTCTCAGACATAAATTAATTTGGCTACAAAGTAAATTAAATGTAAAATTGGTCCTTGAAGAAATCCAACACTTTTATTCCCAAGATCACCAGCTGAACAAAGCAAGCTCATTAGATTTATCACAGAGTTAAAACTCATTGAAATCATATATACCAGCTTTACTCAAATTGGATATGTAAGTTTTGTGGGGTTTGATACTGTTCTTTAAAAATAAATGCTTATTTTTTCTCATTTAGCTGAACTGTTTTTCCCTACAGACAACTTTCATTCCAAACTGTCAGCTACAGAAACGGCTGCTATTTCTACGGATTTCCAGGATATCAAGATGTTACCTGCAATTAAATTATTGTTCTAAGAACTTCCTTCCCTGTGTCACCTCAATCTACATGGACAATGTTTTAGAATTGATGTTATCACATAAAGTTTCAGGAATTTATCACTTCAAGGACTTCACTATAAGCAAAGGCAAACTGTGCTGTTGCCACAGAAGACAATGGAAACCTCCTGTAAAAGGCACTTCAGGTGAAGAAAATGTGAAGAAGCTTCTTGAAAAAAATCCAGTAAAGAAAAAAAAAATATAGTCAATAAGACAGCCACCTTGAGTTCTTTAATGAGAAAACCAATCCTTCAAGCATATGATCACCTAGCACTGAAGAATAAGAGAAGAGGATGTGGCCAACAAATGAAGCAATAATTCATGCTATAGAGGAAGAACACAGATAGGTATGACAAGAAGTGGGAAGACAAAGTTCTGAGTACGTGTGTGCCCTGTGAAACTTGTGTGCAGTGTTCAGAGCAACACATAAAGAACAATATGAGACAGGAGACTCTCAGTGACCTTTATCTATCTTTTGCTTTGTTCACACTTCTGAAGAGATTCACTGCAATTCTAAAATCCTTCAGTTTTGCAAATCCTGTTCATTGGGGTACTTAAAATAGCTCTGTAATCTTTTGCAGCCTGGAGTCACTGATAACTGTTCTCAATTTTAATTCTCCTTAAATGTGGATTTTGCCAAGAATATTCATCAGCAAAACAGAAAACTATTAAACAAATCACTTCAGGGGAAGTTGCTACCTAAAATGTTGTGCTTGGCCTCAGGTAACCACGAAGTCCTGCACGGTCAATACAGATTATTACATAGCACAGGACTGTTTTCCTTCTCAGAGAGGCTCCAAGCACTGGTAATAAGCCACAGCTTTCTACTTAGAAACCTCTTCTGCTAGATAATGCAGAGCACTCCAATCCTCCTGGATCCAATGTGTATCATGCAGTGTAAAATCCTCCTGAGAATTTTAGCTGGATGTTGCTTGGATTCATTGGGGTCTCTCCCAGCTCCTGCAGGCTGAGGGGCATTTCCAACAGCTGCTTCGCATCCCTGCAGAGTTGTGGTACTGCAGGGGCAAGGCAAAAAAATGGTGCACCTCAGTCTCAGGGTACCTGCAAGTGATATTTATAAACTATTATATTTATATGCTTGGTAAATATATTTATATGATATTTATATGTTACTACTATACTACTCCACTTAAGCTTTCTAAAAACAATAACAAGAGGTTTTGCAAATACTTGAAATACCTTCTGCTTAAAGATAAAAAAGTAATATGTATTAATATTGCATGTCCTATATCTTTACAATATCCTTGCTGTGAGTTTGAAATAAGCACAGGAATTCTGTGCCATCACTGGAAAACCTTTGAGAAGACATCCTCTGGGTCCTCCACTGGAATCCCGGTGTCACTGACTTGTAGCCAATGCACGATTCAAAGAACAAAATCAAGCAATACCCTTTCTGTTCAAGAAGTTGTAAAATCCTGCCAGAAAAGCCTGGTTTACCTTCTGGATCTCTACACTGCACAAGGAAGCAATGTATCCCAGACATACTGCAAGCCTGCCAGATATTATAAAAAGTCACCAAACCCAAAACTGCTTCACCCATTTTCAAACTCACAGCTGCTGAGCTATGTCCCACCAGTATTTTGGGGTACAAACAACTACAAATTTACATGTAAAGAAGACAGTAAAACTTATCCAAGTCAGGAAGACTGAGAAAACCCCCTAAAAATTACAGTTAATTTTCTTCCTCTGCTCCACTCTGATGTATTTAATGATGGCATTAGCTTGTATTTAATCCATACTAATAAAGCAGAAAGCAGTTTACTGTCTGAGACAGACATGGATTGGATTAACTCACTTTATTTAGAAGCAAAATTAAAAATTAAAAAACAGAAATTAAATCAAAATTGCTATAAAATTCTGAGTTCTAGCTTAGCTGCCTCAGGCCTGGTAGAATGTACACTACTTTCTACCTAATCTAACTCAATTCCACTTCACCCCCTATGTGTATTTAAATGAAAAAATGCCTCATCCTCACTGGAATTGGAAAGCTTGCTGACATGTGCACATGGACATATTCTCTGCACAGTTCCTTCCCTTCCCCATCTAGAGATGTGGTCCTGTGACCTTACACACAGAAGGTGAGGATGGGGGGGGGGGCGAAACCTCTAATAAATATTTTACGTTTTTGAAGGAAGAGGCTCTTTCCTTGGGAATGTGAAAAACTTTTGGCTCAGTCAGATTTTCACAGATTGCTTTATTTGGAGGAAAAACGACCATTCTCATCAGAGATTCATCATCTAAGGTTATCCAGCTGAGTTTCTGTATAGCATTAAATACTGCTTTTCTAGAAGCGAGGCATAGGGGAGAAAAAAACACATTGTGTGGTATCATGCAAGTTTTCCTGGCAGGAGAACAAGCTTTCTATATTACTCACAAATGATAAAATGATTAGCAGTCACACAGGTTATTTAAAACCACTTTTGATAAAATCTTTACATCTTTCTGCACCAGAACTATGCCATAAACAGAAGGGATGCTCTGTCACAGGAAAGTCCCCATCCCAAAATGACTATGCCTGTCCTTGGCAGGCTTTTCACTCAGTGTTGGACACAACTATAATTTCTGTTCTTATTCTATAAAAAGAAGGCACTAGTAATCTTTGCAAAGCCTAACTTTCACCAACTTCCCTGCACTAACAACTCTCAACACACAAACCCTAACAGTCGAATATTTTTAGAGGCACTTTTGAAATAGTTAATTAACTACTGGAGGTGCTAAAAAAAGTTTTTCTCTAAGGGAGGAGTGGGAGCTATTGATAGCATCTTGTTCTCAATACTTTTGTCAAGTGGGTAATTTAGTGCATTATTTAAATGGAAACTTTTTCTCTGTTGCTTCTGACCAGAGAAGTCAGTGTGCCAGTCGTGTAGTTCCTTTTTCATTAGAACATTATAGATTTTCCATATTAATGTGAATCAGTCAAGGGAACTGGGAGTCATCTCCCCATGTAAGAGATCAGGACAAGAGGGTGTTAACTGCTGCTGCCTTGGAACAGCTAACCCAGTCCAGAGTTTTACTGAGCCTGCCTTATGGACATAGAGAATGCTGCACAGCTTCAAAGTGTTCCACACCCCGCTGGTCTCTGCAATCTGCATTAATCCATGAGAATGCAAAGTATATTTTGCAATGTTACTATTAAAGATATTTTATAGTATAATGCATAAGGTGGTATGCATACGGTATAGTGCATAAAGGCATTAAGGTGTATATTGCACTCAGACACTCCTAAATTTTGGCAAGGTTTCTGGTTCACGTTTAGGAGTCAACAGGCATGAGCCACTTAAGTGAGAGATGTGAACTTTGTGTTTATGCTTTTGCCTGTTAATTCTGCCAGCCTAGAGCCCATGGCCACCTTCCTGAGATCTAGCAAGATCTAGAGATACAGAATGCTGATCCCTCCCAGAATGTTCCTTCCAGTGCCCTTTTACACTGACATTTGTCTGAAACAAGCACTCAACAGACACAGTCTCTCCAACAGTCTATCTCTGCATTTTCCAGTACAGACTGTTCCAGCCTTTGCCATTTGCATCCTGAAATGACCATTTCAGGGGGTGAGTAAAGAAGGTCAAGAGCACAGGAACATTTCCCCATGCTTGTCCCATGCCTGCCTTCTCACCCATGCTGTCTGCAGTAGCTATCATGCATCTGCTCCCAAGCTGGAAAGTGTTTCTAGAACAGCAAGTCCCCATCATAAATCCTGATCAGAATACAGCAGGACAGGAGGTGGTACAATGAGGGACCATCTCTTGTTCTTAATATCTATTTGCTGTCTCACAACACCATCAGTAACTTTACCTTGAAATATCTGTAGGTAAATAATGCTGAACGGGCCAAACAGGGCTCAGGTGTGTTTTGAACAGTTCTCTGTTTGAATGATCTCCCACTCCTTAATTCCATAAAAGCATTACGCAGTACTATGTCGCACTGCTACAGATCTGCCACAGCATTTCATTTTCCCACATGGTACAAGGGAATGGCTATGAAACACCACCTTCATCGGACTGGACTATGAAGCAGCAGATGTACTGTATTGCAGAATTCTTTCTCAAAAATCCATCAAGCTGTTGATTGGTGTCAATACTGACTATTCAGGCACTGAAAAGATGTTTCAGGGAAACAGATTTGCATTTCAGGAATTTCGCATTTACTAGTTGCTCAAGTCACTAGTTATGGAAGTTACCATTTACTCAAGATTCCAACCACCAAGAGCTACACTGGCGTGTCAAAATCCCATTGCCAGTAATATTCAGAGAGACCACATGGCTCAGGAAACAGAACCATGATGTTACAGGAACTGAAGGGAAACACAGCAGCTCTGACACAGCTGACCCATGTGCAATCCACAGGGCTTTTCACAAAATGCAGAACACATTGCAAAACGTTTCCACTGGGGTACACCAGCATGGCAGTGGCAACGAAGTGTACTCAGCACCGACACAGATGCCATGCAAGTCAACCAGTGGGACTGAACTGCACCAGACTAATAATTCGATTACGTCACTGAGGACGCAGATGGATGAGGACGCAATGTACAGTTTATCTCTACTCTGGAGACTTCAAGTGCAAATGAGATCACTGATTACATCCAGACTGGAGACACTGAGGCAGAAGTGCACTGCAAACATCTGTAGACTGAAGAGCTCCAGGCAAAAAATTTCTGTGTCAGACACTGGGGTTTCATCACCCAAAATCGTATTTGGTAGGCAAATGACACAGGCTGCCAGATGACCAGATGCATGGGCTTAAAACAGGGTCTTACAGATAGTTGCTTTTCTGTGTTTTGAAATATTTTGTTGTCAAGGGTACAAATTCTTTAAAGAAAAATGTTTACCTACAGGTATTTCATTTACAGACAGCAGAGGAAGTCACTGCCATTACATCCTTTACAAAGAAGGTGAAAAGGAAAAAGAGAGAAGTGACTTGGTATTTCCCCAACCAGGTAGGAACAATGCCAGGAAGAGAACCTGGTCATCTGCTTTGCTGACCAGGTCTCAGTGCCTGCCTGATGTGGAACTGCAAAGGACCAGAAATAGAGACACTACAGCTACAAGTAAGAACAGATGACTAGAGGCTTAGTAAGAGCACAAGCCTGCCAGAGCCACAGACTATTTTTTTAAGCCTAAATGTCTTTCAATGCAGTTATATAAAATCAAAATACCACCTACAGATCAAATAAGTTGATTTCACCGCGTTACGACTACATCATCACTTCATGAGACAAACTAATGAGACACATTGCCGCAGTTTCACACTGTGAGGGCTTCTTAGTTGTATCCAAGTGCCAATTACCTTTGCGTGCATCTATTACTTAGCAATGAGGCATTTTTCTGCAGCACCTCTTAGGAAACTGATGGGGAGAAGAAGAACCCTAGCTAAAAATTAGGTAACACTGAATTGCAAAGACTATGTTAAAATAATGCTTCATGCACATGGTAACTGGCTACTAGTTTGGGGGAAGTATGAGACACTGAAACAAAGGAGAAGAGACAGGTAGGAGAGCAATATTTCTTGAGAGGAAGAAGAGAATTGAGGGAGCAATAAGGAAAATAAATACCTTGAAAAATCTTCGATTTTTCTTTTTAGTTTTGTCTTTTGCTCAAAAACATAAAGCTCAGAAGTGCATCATGGTGTAAGTTTAATTCAAGAATGCTTTGTTTTCTGCAATATTGTCTTGCCCATATAATTATTTTTTTTTTAATAGCCAATAGCAATTACTAATTGCCTAATCACAGAGACTTAAGCAGCAAGAAGACACCAACTACAATCAACTTCCTCCATGTACTGTTTCCTCTACAACTCCGGGGAAGTGGAAAGTCCAAGTACAGCAGGAGTGGTACAAAAAACCCCTCCTCACAGAGCATTTGAGAGAGCAGCTCATAGCAGAGGATGGTATTCCAATAACCAGCCCAGAGGCTGCTACTGACACATCTCCTGTCCATTCCCCCACAGATGAGGGCTGGGTAACAAACCAAGTGCTACACAAGCACTTAAAGGGTGTAATTCCTGTTTTTGGAAGGCTCATTCTGACAGAGGTTAGAGATAGGAGCTCCAAGGTCAAGCGAGTTCACCATTTGGGCCACCAAGCCTCAGGGACTACATCCCACACCAGTGGTTCTGCTGACACCAGCAGAGCCATTTGCACAGCTGATTTAATCAAACACAGATCAAAAGGGAAGAAATATTCAAATTAAGAACATGTAAAACAAGTTATGTAGAGACACCCAATGTAAAGCTTTATGCTGAAAAACTCATCATTTAAAAATATAATACAGTGGGATTTGCAGCATCAAAAGGGAACTGAGCAATGCTTTTGCACTGATGCAAAGCTCCTGGCTGTTTCTGGCTATGAAATGGGAGGCAGGGGGAGGAGAAGGGGGGAAGAGAGGTTTGAAAAATACATCACAAACATTTATACAAAGTGTTTGTACTACACAGGACTTTTGCCCATCCCAGACACCCAGAGAACAATGCAGGAAATTCCATATTCCACTGAAGGAGGATAAAATATTTCAGCAATTTTTTGTTCCCTTTCTCCACTTTCCACTGTAGGGGCAGCTGTGTGAAACTTCTAGTTGTAAAATTAGAGAAAACATCAGGGAGAAATGTCAGTTGAGAGGGAAGAATATGGTGAACTCCTCTTATATCAAACTGATGTTACATACATGTAGGTGTAGGTTAAAAAAAAAAATCATAAAAAATGCAGACATTCACCCAACTGCGGCCTTGCCAGCACAAACACCTGCCCTCCTTGGGACACCGACAGCTGGAACAAGTGCCACTATTGCACTGAGGCACCAGGGTCCTGCAAAAGGAGCTGCTCAGGAAAAAAAGGATGAAGGGATTCAATTCCATGACTTTTTCTCTGGATCAAAGATAATGATCTTGTTTTTTTATTCTTTAGAGTATAAATAGAGACTTTTTTTTTAAAATAAGAACATAACAGCTTTCCTACATTTTGCCTTATAGCAAATAATTTTATCTCTTGTTCAACAAAACGCATTTTATTGAAAATTTAAATGGCATCATATGATGCCTCTAATCAATTAGTCCTTTTTCTGTTAGTCAACTTGTCTAAATATTGAAAAGTTCAGCACTGGAAGGCTTTCGTATACTCTGCAAACAAAAATGTTTGAGATAAATTTCTTCAATAGCTACACCAAAAGAAAGTATTCCCAAAAGTAGTATATACTGGAATAATTTCAGAAATAGACTTCATAGCACCTGCAGAATTATACATTTTTTTTGTATTATTATTTACATATTTTTACCACTGATTGTCTTCAAGATAAATACAAAGAAATAAACAACTTTATTCCTTTAAAAAAAAATAAAAAGAAAACATAACTTAAGAACACTTAAGGAACAATGAAGCCATTGAGAATGTTCAGTAGATGTATATGTGACATAGGAAGTGTATTAAAACTTTTCACAATGTTTTCATATTTCAACAAGCAGTTACACTCATAAAAATAACAGCAAATTTTGGAAAAAGCTACCTGAGATTATTACACACAAAAAACCCAAACAAACAAACAAAACCCCAGTAATAAAACAATAGACTGAGCCCTTAGAAATGACACAGTCCAATTTGAGGAGAAGAACACCCAAATTTAGATTAGTAATTTAGATTAAATAACAGAAGTTGTGGCAGCTTCTACTGTCAAACTCAAAAAAAATACACATTCTCTCTGAAGCAGTAAAGACTTCGAGAGCTGTATCCTGCTGCCTTCATTCATGTGTAATAATATATTATCTTCACAAAATATAGTGCAGTCAATGGCATTCTGACGGGTCACAGGACTCAGGATGGGCACGTGTAAATTACCTGATCCTCTGCAGGTGGGAGAAAGGCCCTTAGAAGGTTAACAGCAGTCTTTATAGGAAATTTTATTGTTAATTTCAATAATTAATTAAATTTTTAATTTCAATAAATATCAGATACAATTCAGCAATACTTCTCCATTGTGTGTATGAAGAAATTATAAATGTTAATTAACAGAGACATTCAAAGCCCTCACTGGACAGACTCATTTCAAAAGACATAGTCCTTGTGCCAGACTGGGAAAAATTTATTAAATAAACAGAATGTAACATATTTTCAGAAAAGTCTTAAATAAAACAAAGATCCTTCCAAATTCTGATCTCACAACTATGACATTTTCTTAATGGCAATGAGAATTATTTCAAGATCTAAAAAATATCCAAGAAAATTAAGTTAGTGCTTCAGCAAGTACTTAAAAATTCCATGTTTTCTATTTCTAATCACATTGTCACCTGTTACATATACTAAGAACCTGTATTTGTATATTCATGTGTATTTTACTCAATACATTATTTCACTACCTCATGTCATTGCACTGATGTTTGTCTACATATACAAAAATGGATATGGTTTTAGAAAAACACAAAACTCACTCCCACCTTAAATTTTTAACTGTATAACTTAGCCTATTATCCCTGTCACTATTTACAGCATGATAAAAACATGCCAGTTAAAAAAAGAACACTGCTGCAGCTCACTCAGCAATGCTATAAAAACATCCAAACCTTCAGGTATTTCTGATATACTAATACTGCTATAAAATGTGTTTAGGTTTTTTCCCACCTGCCTTTTCTATCACAAGATTTTCAAAATAAAGGGATAAGCAAAAAAGGGATCAAGCCTGCTGCTTGCAATATAAAAGCTGATTGCTGGGCAGAATTCAAGAGAAAAGGAATTTATTCGGGTTGGAAGTGTTAAAAGCAATTCAGACTTTCTGGATTACATCACTAGAAGCAGTATATAATTTGTTCCAACTGATGCCATTTGCCCACAGAAAGCCAGTATTTTACTAAGCACCTTGGAATATTTATACTTTCCTTCTTCCTGACACTGTGATCACTCGCTTCCAGCTGACACAGGGAACATGTGGGAAGGAAAAGCAGAAGAACTGTCTGATAAATACATTTTATCCCAGCCAAACTAACTGTAATAGATGCAGTGCTGCATCAAAAAGAGTTTTAAGTATCCCCTTGTAACTAAAAATGTCAAAATAATTCCCCCCATTCTGGTCATACAACGACCTTGGATAACTTAGAGCTGTTCTTGTGGAATTTGGAACTCTTTTCCCAAATGGATGTGAGATGAGGTAATGCCATTCAAATGGGGCTGTGTACTGAAACGTTACATGCAGAACTCAAACTTTTTGGCCCCAGCTCTAACCCTGCAATTACAGTTAACTGGGTCAATGAAATTTCTTAATTTCCACTTCTGGTTTCTTCGCTTTGGGATTTCAAGAGCACCAGTTCCATATGCATAACAAACTAAAAGATGGTATTTTAAATTACCACCACAAAAGCACTGGCCTGCAAGGAGTACAGATTTCTGCTGTTCACCCACACCAAGCACTGCAGGATGAGGCTGTGCTGTGTCTGCTCTGTGAGCACAAGGCCAAGCCCTGCCTGTGTCACCACAGCAATAACACGGCCACCCAGCTGTAGGAGAGGGTTTTAATTACCAAGGGATACTTCTTTTTAAAAGTGCGTTAACAATAGGCTCTGTCTGAAGCACAGGATAATCACATTTTAAGACTGACTCAATAAACAGATTTTTAAATTGAGGTCAATTAAAACCAAGCAGCTTCATTCCAATCCTCAGAACTGAATAGAGTTGTGAAAAAATATGTTCTATATGATTTGGCCTGTGATAAAGAATATCACGCATTTTAAAATCTCTGGAGTAACAGTGGCACAATCAATGCAAGTGTTAATTAATACATGCAAAAGCTGAGTGCATGTTAAGAGAAACACAAGGGGTTTGAAACCTGTCTCAATCTATTTACCCCACAAATACATTGTGCTAAGCTTCTAAAATCTTCTAATACTGAACTCTCAGTAAGCAAGAATCCACCAGGGCATAAACTTGTGCTGCACCAAACAAATATCTATAAACTACTTACAGAGGTCTACAGATATCAATAGGTACACTGAGACAATAGATACACTGAGACAAGTTGCCTATTGTTTTTTGTTTTTTTTCAGAAAGCAATACAGAAAAATCACCAGTCAACTAGTAGAAAGCTAGACATGCACACTGAGGTTTAAACAATTTGCTGAGTCTTTGGTTCATCTCTGGCAGAGTTTTTTTCAATTTTAAATGCATACCACTTGTTTTTTAAATATCCACATTAAAATAAAATAAAACACAAATTCAGAGAGAAAACAGAATCATAGAAGTAATGATGTTTCCCCTTAATTTCTTTCATCTTGATGGGTCACTGGTAATTTTTTGTCTACGCTTCAAATCCTGTTCACAATTTTTCAATGGAACTGTGAAATGGCATGTCTGGCAACAGCATAAATCACCAGTCCAGTATAAATAACTGCATATGCACACCCCATGAAAAGGCACACACTCATGGTTTCAATTCTGTGTCTTCTTTAATAAGAACAAAAATTTGAGGCAGAGAACACCCTAAAGAATGTGGAACAAGGACAGTGCTGCAGATGCTCCCTAAACTGCAGACGGTACACTAAAGCAGATTTTAAGATAAAATATTAAAATTAAAACTCCTAAATTCACTCCTCCTTGTTCCTCTTCTGGGAACACACACACCCACAGCACATATCACCAAAGAAAAAGCAATACCACATATGTTCACAGCATATAAATTATTTGCAAGTTCTCGCTCTGGGTGACCAAATGTTAAAGATCTGTGCAGGGAGAACCAGCTTTAAGGCTTACTTCTTTTTTGAAGTGGACATAAACTGACAGCCCCAGCTACTATTAGTCCTTCTCCACTTTGCTGTAGCGACTTTTTTTCAGCAGGACATCAGAATTCATAATTCTTCATACCAGAAAACTACCAGAACATCGGAAGTTTTGCAAACAAACACTAGTGTAAATATACTCAGACATAAGCTTTCGCAAAGCTTCCCCACAACGCGGTGTTCGCAGAAACACAGGGAAGTCTTCTGGAGCATGAGGCTGTGTCTAGAAACACGACGGGCAGGACAGGCCGGCTCTGGGCCATCCCTCCCCGCAGTTCACCCCCGGCTCACAGTGCGGCTCAGCCCCGGATCACTCCCTGAATCCCCCCCGCCTCACCCGTGTCTCGCACCGGGATCCCCCCGGATCCCCCTCATAATCCCGGATCCCCGCGGGTGCTCCAGCCCTGCCCGCGCCCTCCCGGTGCCGCCACCTGCCGGCCGCGCCTGGCGCTGCAGCGCCCGCTCCCGCAGGAATCTCGGCTCCCGCAGCGGCTCCAGCCCCCGCCTCCTGCCCAACCCACTGGCGACGGCCTGCACTTAAGACACCAACATGACTTTTCTGGCCCTTTTTTTTTGTTTGTTTGTTTGGCCCTGGAAAAACTTTGCCTCAAAATGCTGTCCATGGCCATGTGGCATTTCATAGTTGTATCTATTTTTTTTTAAAAACATTTTTTCCCCAGATCCTTGAGACTGAAAAAACGTTTTCCAGTCCCAGTAAAACTTCCTGAATCTCTTATTCATTCTTGTCTAAGTACACTGTGTCTTGAAGTTTATATGCAACCACTCCCGCATGAAGTCTTTCTGCGTTTCCTGATAAAACTCAGAAGAGCGGTAGAATGTATTCCCATGACCTAAGAGCATAATAAATAAAATGCAACATAATTTAGTTCAAAGCAAGCTTACTATAAAGTATTTAACACAACATAGTTTTGAATTAACAGTTTACTTTAACACTACACTCTACTTCAAGGGCTTCTCCAGCCCAAAAACGTGGTGGGACAGACAGCCTACCTGGAATACATTTTACACCAACACACACAGCATGAGCAACAACCAAGAGAAGCTGGAAGTCACTGTGCAGCAGGAAAACTCTGGCAGAGCTACCCTCATGGAGACATGGTGGGATGACTGGCAGATCTGGAGGGCTGCAATGGGTGGCTACAAACTCTTCAGGAGGCTCAGGCAAGGAAGGGGAGGCGGTGGGATAGCCCTGTGTGATTGGGAGTTGGGGTTGTCTGGAGCTTACTGCTGGCAATGACAGAAGTGAGTGTTCATGGTTTTATCAGCAAATGCCAACAAGGCAGGTATCCTGGTGGGAGTCTGCTACAGACCACCCGATCAGGACAAAGAGCTGGATGAAATTTTCTGTTATACTGTAATATTAGAACTAGAATGTTTTCTGGGAGAAGTCTCATTATAGCTACCATTGCTCTGGTGGAGACATTCAACTTACCAGATGCTGGAAATTCAACACAGAGGGAAACAGTCCAGGAGGTTCCTAGGTTTTTCAATTCTCAGAGTAGGAAGGAAAGAGATTAGCAGAACTGCCACCTTAGACTGCTGGACGGCAGATCTTGGTCATTTTAGGAGGTGGGCCGACAGACTCCCTTTGTAGGATAGGCAGTCCTGAAGGACAAAAGAGGCCAGGAAGGCTGGACACATTCCATGAAAGAAATCGTAAAGCAGGCTGTCCCCATGTTCCCAAACAAAAACCAGCAGTGAAGACCAGCCTCACTAACAGGGAGCTTTGTCTGGAACTCAGGGTGTAAGAAGAAAATTTATGGCCTTTGGAAGAAGGGACAGGCAGCTCAGGAGAACTGCAAAGATGTTGTGAAGTCATGCAGGGAGAAAATCAGAAGGGCCAAAACCCAGCTAGAACTTAATTTCTTACTTGCACAGATAATAAAAAACTATTTCTATTAATGCATTAGTAACAAAAGGAGAGCCAAGGAGAATTTAATCATTTACTGTACTATAGTGACAAAGAAGGAGGAAAATGCCTTTTCTGCCCCAGAATGGTAAGACCAGCTGTTCTCTGGGCACCAGCCATCTGAGCTGGAAGACGGAGCAGAATGAAGCCCAAAAAATCCAGAGGGAAATAGTTGTCAGCCGCTGCACAAGTCCATGGAGCCAGATGGGATCCACCCATGGGTACTGAGGGAGCTGGTGGCATTGCTCATGGAGCCACTTTCCATCATTTCCCAGCTGTGCTAGCTCACCAGGGAGGTCCCAGGGGCAGGGAAGTTGGCCAGTGTGGCGCTCCTGTAAGAAGGGCTGGAAGGAGGATTGAGGGAACCACGGGCCTGCCAGCCTGACCTCGGTGCCAGGAAAGGTCATGGAGCAGATCCTCTTGAGTGCCATCATGCAACACGTGCAGGACAAACGGGGCTTCAGCCCAGCCAGCCAGGGTTTATGACAGGCAGGTCCTGCTTGACCCACCTGATCTCCTAGGACAGAGTGACCCCCTCAGTGGATGTGTCTGCCTGAACTTTAGGAAAGCCTTTGACACTCTTTCCCACAGCAGTTTCCTCATGGCATGGACAGGGACATGCACTGTTCACTGGGTAAAAGACTGGCTGCACATCTGGGCCCAGAGAGTGGTGGGGAGTGGAGCTACATCCAGCTGGGGCTGGATTACACAGACAGAGCTCTTCAAGGAGCATGCATTTATCTAGCTTTCATTTAGCTTTTTCATTGGCAGGGCTGTTCTGTAGCAATAAGACTGAAACTTCGCAGACATTAGCTTACTTTTTTCAAGGCAGAGGTGCACATAGATGAACTGCCATGCCTTGTGCTGCAAAAATACTCTTGCAGTGCTGGTGTTAAACTACTCTCCTCACAGTCTCACTGCCCTAGCAAAGCACATGAGAAACTGAGTTCTCTAACACTCCACAGACCACAGACAGACACCGGGGTGTTAATCTATAATTTTGTTCTTTTTTGGAGTTGTGAGGCTGAAAAGAGATTTTGCTGATGGACCATCTTCAAATCTCTGACTGCTGTGAAGAAACAAATAAAGTGGAAATTAAAATCCACCAGAGAGCCCTATTAGGCTAATTTCTTTATCAGCACCAATGAATATGTTTTACTCCCATCTTACAGTTTGTGAAAGCTTTGTATGCACAAAATACATATGTTCATGTATCTGTTCATATACCTCTGGTATACTGGAATACTCTCAAGTCATTAAAATTTGTCTTGTGAGAGAAAGTGAGTAGGACTAATGGTACAGACAGGTAGTCAGTGCCAGAGGAGCAGAAGGAAAAAGAGATGAAATAAAAACCTAGAATTGCAGTGGAGCCTAAATTGTTGTGAGGTACACTAAGAGTAAGACATAATTTTCAAAAGCACTTCAGTGGGACAATATTTGAACAATATCCTCGTTGAAATGCTGGAGCAGAACAGCTGGTTTTGATGCACAGGAGCCAGAACAGAGTCAAGCAAAGGATACAAAGTTCACACCAGGCAGTTCATGAGGAATCTACAACCCAACTCACAGCAGAATCATGACTGCATCCTCAGATATGTGATCAGATTTTAGGGAAAATAATTGAAAGAGGGATCACTGAATGTTTCAGCATGTTCAATGACTGTGCACTCCTGCAAACTCATCCCTACATTAGTATTTCAGTCCTTCAGCAAATGCTTTACAGAGCAGATGCCTCTAAAGAAAGTCAGGTAAGGACTTCATCAAATTATCAGGGCTCCAGAACAAACACATTAAAAGGGGCATGAACATAAAATCAAGAAAGACTTGGGTAACATTTTCAGTATATTTACAGTCTCAGAAACTAGTTATTTAATACAATACTATTTAATTTTGCTTTGATGTTTGCCTATTCCACTTCTCAGAAATGTAATAATCTATGGGAGTAAAATAGGAAAGCATCCTTTTTTTTGTTTTTCCTTTTTAAACACGAATCAAATAACAGATGCAGGAGAAGCTCACACAGCATGCAGCCAGCTGAATACCAAAGAAAGTAACTTGTATGATTATCAAGAGAAAATCATATTGAGTTCATGGGTAATTAAGCTCAAGAGTCCTTGACTCTGACATAGGATTTCTTCTTCAAGATTTATTAAAATACATAACAGTCCAACAGTCTATTTAGATCATGTAACTGACCCCAACAGCATTCTGAACCACCTTCCAAGAGAAACCACTTTGTTTAGAAGGCAAACATGAAAAAATATTGAAGGTATGGCAATGTGAAATATACACACACAAGCACAAACAAACTCAAAGGAATGAACAGGGACATACAGTCATTTCCACACTTCAGGCAGTAAGATTATTGTGAGCTACTCCAGAAGCAAGAGTTTTGTAGGTGCCAACATGTGATTAACACACACGCATCCCACTATACTTCCAATTTCCCCATGCCCAGTACTGAGACAAGCAGCTTTTTAAACTGGAGCAGAGTTTATGCAGACCAGATGCAACCATAAAAATACAAACCACTTGAACCTTAATAAAATACACAGTAATGGAAATGTTGTAAAACAGATACTAAACCCATAAAATATTAACAAGCTTAATCAAAATGAACCAGGGTCAAAACCACTAAGTCCAGCCATCATTTACAGAATGACAACAAACACCAGATGTACTCTGATTTGGGGCAAGAGGAGGAGAGAAAACCTCCAAACTTATTTTCAGCATCCTTGCAATCTACAAGACAAAATGCACAGAGTATTTAATATTTCACTGACTTGAAAAGTTACAGGTCTGTTACTAAAACTCACTCAGCCACAACTCATAATCTATTCTGTAAGAGACATCTGGTATGTGTTAATAATATACAAAGTGAGGGCAGTTGGCATTTCTCTCCCCTCAATCCCTTTTTTAATGCCATTTTCTGAAGAAATCTGCAAGACGCTTCTGGACAAGTAACTCCACTTTAGTGCAGATCTATAAAATCCTAAATATTTTTAAAAGACATAGGTCTATATAACTTAGCATTTCTTACATGTATATGAGGTTATGCTTTGGTCATAAAAAGTAACATCTATGTGAAAAAGTCCAAAAATGAAGTAATATATATATAATATAAAACTATGCAAATAGGACAAACCAAGCAAATGCCTCCAATATTCCTCCTGAAAACAATCTGCCACATCTAAACATTTTACCTCAGTACTTTCCTTTTTGAAGGAATGCAGTTCCCTGTTTACCAACCAAACTTTCTGAACCATTTCAGCTCCTTCAAGGCAAACACTACATTCCTTACTATGGTTTGATATTGGCATGATGCTGCAATTAAAAATACCATGGTTTTATAAAATACAGTTTATTAACCATTATTTTACAGGGAATTGTAGTAATCAACTCTATACCAATTTTGAAAGCAGCAGAAAGATATTTTTGCAGTTATAGATTATCAAGTTTAGAATTCCGTTCTCTGGGGTGATTTCTGTGCTTGCACAGATCCAGGCAAGTTAGCAGACCTTCATGCACGTGTGGATCAAAACCTCTAATTATTAACAGTTCAAACATTTAAAAAGCCTAAAAAGTTATAAAGCAAACTTGAAAACATTGGTTGCTAGTTCCTTTGTTTCTGGGGGGCTTTTTTGTTTTTTTTTGTTGGTTTTTNTTTTTTTAAGATAAGTCTTTGCAAGCATTTTCCTGGGTGGGGTGGGAAACACTTGATTTTTAATTTTTTTTCCTCTTCTGCAATAAAAGTGAAGATCTGTGGCTCAGTAACTGTAGCTTCAGGAAAAACACCAAGTAACATGAGACACACATGAAAATCACAAAGAACTGGCAAGAATTTCTTAGTGCAGGATGGAAGTAAGAGACTGCCAAAGGAGCTGAATTACCTAGCAGCCAAGTGGCTCAAGTTTTCTAAAAGCAAACAGAATTGCATTCCAGATCATCACATAAAATGAATGATGTGGGGAGGTTTTGGCTACTCGGGCAGGGGGGAGAAAAAATTAAGGATTAATAGCGTGAAGCACTGCCATGGATTTTCCCAGGAGACTGTGGGATCTCACTCATTAAAAGTTTTTATTAATAGGTTAGACAGGCATCTGTTGGGAATGAAGTAAGTACGGTTTATCCTGTCTCTAGGCAAAGGAGTGTCCAACTTAACATCTGGAGGGCTCTTTGAATCCTGCTTTCTGTGATCCTATACTCTGCAAATGGAGAATGGAAGAACACTTGCCAAACAATATTCAAGTCTTGCTGCAGTGCTTTGAAAAGGAGAGCAGGGCACTGAAAGCTTCAAGGAAGGTTCAAGCTGGATGTTCTTTACCCGATACTGCTATTCTCTAGCTCAGTGAACATTATTTCACGCATTGCTTGAGAAATCTCCAGTATGACAACTGCTGACAGATTTTAAATTTTCCTACTCTGAATTCCCTGGAAGCTACAGTTTTTTTGTTTTTTTTTTTCTTTTTTCTTTTTCTATTTGCCTTTCTCTGGAAAGGAAATTCCTTTATTCTCTTTAAGGAAACACAGAGGCAAGTACATATTTCAAAATAGTGTATCTACCCTGCCCTGATCTGTTCCCCAGCAGGTATCACCCTGTAAATCTCCCCAAACAAATTTGTTACAGTCAGGTAATACTCCTGACAAACACTGATCTTTAATGACTGCTCTAAGTAGTTACATCTTGAATTGAGTGGATATACACTGTCACTTGATATTTAAGGTATCAGTCCTAATTTTATTTATGTGAACACACATATGTGTGTATGTATGGGAAAATCCTCTCTGGGGAGAAAGAGAGATTACAGCAAGTGTGCTTAACATCATAGCAAAGTGAGGGGATCCACCCAGGAGAGGCACTTCCTCACTGGAATTGATAGAGCTGTAGTCATTTATATGAGGGCTGACCCTGACCTTGATTCTGACCTATTTTTCTGGAAATTATTACTTTAAGCCCAGTTATCCTCTGTTTAGTGAGAACAAAACCCAAGCTCATGCGCAGACTCAGAGAACAGGTCAGGCTCATTCAGCACAGAGAGGAGTGGAGAGCTGGCTGCCAGCGTTTTCTCCAGGGCCATTGCCAAACTCCAGCGATATTTCAGAGGCCTTGAAGTAGCCAAAGCTGAACTTGCTGTGAAACACTGAATGTGAAAACAGAAGGGCCAAATTTCTCCCAGAATCCAGTCCTGGGAAGCAGCTCAGAGCCTGAATGAATGGATGCATGGCTATACAACATATCCAAAGGCTCCCATCCAGCCAGGTGCATCTGCACAGGGAACAGGGGCAGAAGCCCTGCTCTCTCTTTTCCCACAGGCACAGCAGGCTGGTCCAGAGCCACATCATCCCTGATGATGGCCCATGACTGGTCACAGGCTGGCTTCACAACCCTCAGTCAGAGGTGGCCACCAGCACCCACGTGCAGCAGCACTGCAGTCACCTCCAGACTGACCACTCAGCACTCTGGAGCAAAAGCTTCAAACAAGTTACAGACTATTACCACGAGATTTCCTCTTTAGGATTTTAAATCGGATTTAAACTTGCAGTAGAGAGCATTTATACTGCAAGTCCCTCATGGTTTCCCTTGTTTTCTTAAGTACCTACACAGTCAAGCACTAGGAGACATATCTTGAGCTGCAGAAAACTGAGGAACGCACGCGCACCAGTGAACCACCAGCCACTGGCATTTTCTAAACTTCATTCTGTTTTTCAACATTATTCTCTGCACACCTGAATTCAAGAACACCTTCAGGTAATTGGCAGACATTCTTTAAAAGGGAAACTTTTTTTGTAATATTGTAATATTTCATTGTGAATGTTGATAAATTCTTATACTGAAGAATGGGAAAAAACCCTCCCAGTTCACCTTCTGTACACCACTAATAATTTTTATGTATTTTTTTATTATGTCTGTCCTTATTTATGTCATACCTCATATAACTAATCTCCTTCATTCCTATATTTCTTCATTTGGGAGCTTCTCTGCATTTTAATTAATTATTATGTTTAAAATAAGAGTGTTCTTTTTCTAGGAAACTTTTCTGACAAAGTATCTACCATGACAGAGTATGTCACATATAACTCAAATTGAGGACAGAAAAACATTTAAGCATTTCTTAAATCCTTATGAAAAAAAAGAAAAAAAAAGGGTCCTTTTCTTATTTCCACCTCAGCCCCCACTTTATTTTGCCGTCTTTGTTTCAGTGTTTGGAAATAATATAATAATTTCTCAATTCCTATTGCACCTGCCTCCCCCCTCTCTCAAAACCCTCTAGTTAGGAACCTACTTGGAGAACTTTTAGATTGCATTTTTTTACATGCACTTTTAAACTTATTTCCCAGACTTTGCCAATGAATCAATTTAACAAAATGATTTGCCATCTCATTTTTTAAAGGTAGAGCTCACATTCATCATCTGCACTAAATACTTTTCAAATCTGTAAAGTTTTGGGAAAAAGCTTTCTACCTAGGTGTATTAGAAGACAATAGGCATCTTGGTCATCTTTTCACACAGTGCTATTTTTTTATTAAGAATTTCATTTGGACCTTGCAAACGAAAAATCTTTGTATTTCTTACAATTACAGAGACGCTGCCGGAAAACTGAAAAAAAATTCACTCCTACTTTGAAGTTTAAAATCAGCTTTTAAAAATTGTGAATACGATTTTTTATTAATGGTAATAACCCAACTACTCATGTACAGAGGTATGTTCAAAAATACAGATATGGGCATGTAAATCTGTAAGGGAATGTGCACCACCCCTTTACTGCAACTTATAACACAGCTGCTGTAATTAAAATAATTACTTATTCTTCCGTAAAGTGATCTTCACCTGTACTGGTTCCTTCCATATATAAAAGGAGGTCACTGACCTAACAACCACCTTCAAATGGTTTGATTAAATGTAGAAAACTTGAATGTAGCATCATCAAAATAACTTTTAAAAAAAAAAAAAAAAAAGACGCCATGACTAGGGAAAAAAAATCACTAATTTCCCATAGTTAAATCAACTGCTTTGGGCTGAGCTATTAAAAATATTCTGCTTCCAGACACATATTAATTATATTAGACTTAATCTGAAGCAAATAAAAGCTTCAAAACAGTATTTCTAGATCTATAACAGAATAACAAGAAGAATTTAGTTTCATTTCTCCTTAAAATAGCCCATAAATTTCAGTCAGTATAAAAATCTGCAGTCTAAACGTATTTCCTTTATAAAGTCAATGCTCCCATATGGGCCACAGACAGGGGCACATTTATAAATCCTTCAGGACCTCTTTTTACAAGACTTTTTTTTTGTTCATGTAGCTGACATTACCATTTCTTCATTCAATTACAAACTCTTCATTTCTATGTTAGCTTCAGTTTAAGCACCATTTCTTTCACACAGGCTTACGAGTTGCTGGGCGAAACATCCTTCTGGTTCTGAAGGATCTGAAGGAACTGAAAAGCATACTCATAGTTTCCCCCCTGCAAGGAGTCATTAAACACACAGAACCTGTGTCTCTGAATAGCAAAACAGGAATGGGACAGAAAGCACAGTACTGGCCATAGTCAGTGTCATGGAATCAGGAAGAGCACAAGGAAATCCTAATGACCATTCACACAACCAGCATCATACAAACCTACTTGTATCCAAAGCTGGCCTAAGAGCAATAGTTCGGTTTGTAATGTTTTCCTCCTCAACTCATGTAAAAATCACGGCTTATAAGAGAGTAAGAAATACTGACCATTTACCATGGAATGCAAAATACAGCATGCTCCTTCATAAGCTGCCCTGGATCTTGACAGCACCACTTGCTCTATGGATCACACTCTGAACAAGCTGCTGGGGCGCTTTGCCAGGAGCAGAGCTGTTAGCGCAGACATTAGAAAGTCAGCATGAAAGGCTGCCAGAAAGTCCTGCATGACAGGAGGAAAAGAGATTGAGACAGGAAGGATCCTCTCATTTCTGGCCCCTTTTATAGTGCTGTTGAGACACTTCATGGTCTTGTCTTCCTGGGATAATTACAGAGTAAGGAATGATTACCATTGTTGTTCTACAAATAAAAGAGTGGCTATGCAGCTATATTTTAAAAGTACTTAGGTGCCTAAGGATGCAGATAGGCACCTCCTGGTATTTTAGCTCTTAACCTAATTAGCAGATTTAGTTGCAAATTCTAGCCTTGGGCATCACTGTTTGAAAGCTGTGTTATCTATTGAATCACCAGGAATATCATTACAGCTGGCCTGAGATTCATGTTTAGTGCTTATGTGTAACATTAGATAAATTGGAGAAGAGGAGAATATTCCAAAACTGAGGGGAATAGACTTAAAGTGAACAGGTATGAACAATTTGCACCCAAACACATAACAGGCATTGGAGTTATGCCAAGACAGGATATTAAATACTGTAATTCAGATAGTTTAGTTGTTTTATCTCTTAACTACATACTACCTCTGTTACATTACAGCTTCCCATTTCATTCTAAGCTTCTAGTTCTTAATGCTCCAGCTTAGGACAAAAAAATATCTACATTCATTTCACTCTCAGTTAAGTATTTGTTATTTTATCCTTTTATATTGTGTCTTTATGTGAATTTAAAAATAAATTGTTAATGGCATTAGCCTGCAAACCACAAACAGTATGTCTACATAGCTATTAAATTCTCTCTTAAGAAACTGGGTGCTATGCAGAATGAAATGGGTTAGAAACATTTGCCAAACAGCTCCCAGTGCCAGTACTGCATGAAGAGGTTGTCAACATGAGCAGGAATTCTCAAATAAGTACCTTAAATGAACACAGAAACATTAATATTTCAAACTTCCCAAATCAAAATGAAATACTGTAAGGTTAACACTTCTTCTTCTGTTTTTACAGAATAAGTGTTTTTTCACATTCCCTTACAGATTCACAAATCGTATCAGATCTTTATTTATGTCAATTCAAAAATAAAAATAAAAATAAAAACAATAGCAAGTGTTTCCCACTTTGGTTTGCTTCACAGCTTCTATAGAATGTTCAGTGTAATCAAACAAGGATCACTTGGACTAAATGACAGTTGAGCCCCGTTGTGACTGAAGCATGAACTAACTCCTGTTCTGCTACACTGGGTGCCAGGACATGAAATCCACTGGCCTCAGCGCACAGTTTTCCTCGGTGCCACAAGCTTGCTAAGAGTTGGCACCACTTTTCCTTTTCAAAGGCAAGCTAAGAGACAGGTCTCTGCACTTCAAACTCAGATCCCTGTGGAGGTAAGGAGGCACCATGCTGGATTTCATTTATCACAAACCAGCCACTGAAATGCACAAGAAAATGCAATGTGCATTTTAGTGCACATTGCAAAAGATTTTAGTGTTGAATAAAAGCTAACACTGACTTTAATATTGAATGTAAGGATTTAACAATGCCTATTACTAATGAATAAGGATTTTTCAGTTCAGTTTAAATATAGATTAACCAGTTGCTAGTCAATAATTTTCAAGAGCCATTTAAAATAAGCAGGTGTCTGTCTTCTTTTGAACTTCACAATCTAAGCAATTAGAATAGTGCTGGTAAGAAAGAAGAGCAAAGCTCTCACGGAGGACAGCCACAACAAGTTTCTGTTGCCAGACTGTAATACTTGGGTTTTATTTGATGTGCATGTTTGGATAAGCAAACAACATCATAGAGACATACTAAGACTTAGCTTTTTCTTCCTGCACCTTTTAAGTCTTATGGCTACTTAGCTATTCAAAACAGTTCTGTTATTCAAAAGTTAAGCTCCATGGCTATTCCACCTAAGCCCTGTAAAAGGGATTCCTCTCTAAGACATAAAGCTACTGTTATCCTGGAGAACTTCTCATTACTTCTTGTGACAAGACCCCATTTCTCCAGAACTTTGCAGCCTGGTGACACTGAATCAATGCCTCTGATTCATCCAGCTGTTCCCTCTGCAGCTTACAACTTGTTCAGCCTTCCAGATATTGCTACCCCCTGCAGGGCCATCAGGGACAATTCTTGGACTAGGCCTTAGGACATGTTGAGGGATTAGCCTAATTGCCAAAACCTTTCAGGTGATCTCAGAGTCTGATGCTTTTACCTAGAGTTAAGGACATCCAGTCTTACAGTTCTCATCAAGCACAACTCCTCATCTCTTTCAAGCCACATGTCAGCAACCCAACACCTGTCTCTCCAAGAACATCACAGTCCAGGCAAGGTATCCAGTTTTCTTGTTTACTGGACCTCTCACGCTACCAGAGGAAAACACCAAGTGTGAGAGAAATCTCTTAAGGTCCTGGAGAAAATACCAAGGCAAATGTCCCCAGTGACCCTGGGGCAGGCCTCCCTCTTGCTATGAGATGAGGGCTTATTGAAGCATGTAGTCACTGGCTCTCTGCTGTTTGCATGTACACATACACACACGATCTCCTTATCCTTAGGGAAACAACTGCCGGGCCTTCTTGCCTCAAAACTGCTGCCTGCACCCAGCACTGCCATGTGACACCAATCTGCTTGCATGTCACCTATATCTGACCCCAGAGCAAGACAAAAAGCAGCTCTGTGTGTTGTTTGAGCCATCTAATATGCATTTATCTGATTATACTTTGTTTCCAGCTGTGCTTGGAATGTCTCTTTTCCCAGCACCTGCAAATCAGCAGGGGTCAGTTTGCAGAATTGGCACCTCTGTATTTTGAACAGACAACAGGGTCCTGACCAAGTCAGTCAGTATAAAGACAGAGCTCCTCCCTTTGACTGGAGTCACTCCAGAAGGAGAAGGATATTCTTTGTAAGATAAGAGAAGTGACAGAGAGAAATCTTCCTGGCTCCAAGACAGCAGAACATTCAAATACAGAGCATCTTGAGTTGCTGCTACATTGATTTCTGAACTGACAGTGTTGACACAGCAAAATTAAAAAAAAATATTCTCTTGAATAGGAGCAATCAGAATGTGGCAGAGAACTGTGTGTAAAGAATAAAACACAGGCCAGACTAAGTCTATGCAATCTCTTATAGAGCTGTCTAATTTTTTCTTTCCACTTCATGATTTACATCATCATGAACTGTGAAACATTCACAACAATGAAGTTTGATGTTAAATGACTTTTCCAATTCCACTTATCTCCCAATAACCATGTCCATTTGTCACACAGCACTTTTCCCTCCCACAGGATTTCCAGAAACCAGCCTGAACATAAGCTTTAAAGCAGGAGAACAGTGGCCAGGCAGCGGGTGCCCACATGTGCTCGCAATACTCTGGTGAAACAGTTCTGCTAGAGTCTCCACAGTTCAGAGGGAGGGAGGACTTTCGTGAATTGTTGGATTTGGAAAAATTCCTCCTCTATTGCTTTTTATCATTAAGTTTTTGTGTGTGACCACCTAAAGTTTCTTGATGATTGGCCAAGGCAGAGACTTCCCACAGAGTCTCAGGCAGGTGTTGAATGGTCACAGAGACCTTGGAATACTGCATATTAGGAGCAGGACATGGAGGAAAATCCTTTTGCTTCTGGAGTTTTTGAAAATAGCAAAGATGTCTTACAGTCAGTAAGATTTAATTTCTGATCGGAATTAAAATGCACTGCATTTGTTGACAGGAGTTATCAACTTACTATGAATTATAAGAACCACCTTTGCTCCTAAAATCAGCTGATGATGATAGAGGTGTCTACTTCATTTGTTCACAATACACTGTTCATTGTTGAATATTTACATTTTTCTGGGGGCTACAGATGGCAGTGATAAAAATGCCTCTTTGCTTTGCACCCAAGCACTGCAATTTGGATAAGACAGTCTGGGGCAAGGTGCAAGGTACAGAAATCTCTCCTTTTTTGAGTTGCACAGACTGTTCAATGGATGAAAGGCTGTAGAGTACAGGTGAAACAGGAGGGAGAATGACAGACAGAGCCTACAGACAGGCCAGGGCATAAAAAGAAACAGGAATGTCCAAACCCCAGGCGTGAGAGAAAGTCTGACTTTTCTCTGAGGACCCTGCATGGTCATGTCAAAATCATAACACAGAAAGCCACTGGGAATTGCTGACTGGAAAACAACCTTAGGCAGGAGACTTGTCTTTCACTGACACTCTAAATGAAGCAGAGATGTATTTCCAAGTAATTTCTTTTTATCCAGTCTCAACTAGAAGACCGCAGCAGTTTCATGGCTTTGTATGAAAATAACTTAAAGTTTAAGGCTATCTCCAAATGATACTGAATCTGGGATTCAGCTTGCATCACTGTGAACACATTTTAAAAGAAACAGGCAGGAAGACACACTTCACAGATCTGGCTGGCACAAGTTTCCCTTGATAAAACCTTAAAGAAAAATGAAATCCAGTGCCTGGGTTTCACTGTCAGACATTTCTGAGACAGCAATTGATTGTTCTTGGTCTTAGACTAAGCAAAATATTCATTTAAGATAATTACAGCTAAGCATGAAAAACAAATGTAATTCTGCCAACCTGGATTGTCCCACTGAGGGCAGCAAGGTGGGACAGCATAAAACATTTAGTCATAGCATTGTGATCTGAGCATTGACAGCAAAGATAGGAAATGAAATACCAAAATGGAGATCTGGCATCCTCATACCACAATTCCAGAGACAGATAAGAAGCTTCAAGGTTGTGAACAAGCTCCACGTTTTTTTTCCCATTCTGGCTCTCCAGTGGCCGTATTGAGCATTAAACCAAACAAATAACCCTGTGAGACTGACTCTCAAATATGGCAGCTAGGGACAGACAGCACTGGGGGAGTACAGACATAATATTGCTACCAGAAGCAGACAGGATGGCAGGCATTGCAGGCATGATCCTGAACTTCTTTTACTCCAGGGTGTGTGGCAGATGTGGAGCTGCTGAGTAGTTATTTAAGAATACCACACACTAATTCAGTCATCAGAAAGTTCTTTTCCTACAGCTGTGGTGGTTTCATTCAGTCACAGTCTGTCTGGTCAAGTAGGCAGGAAGGAAAAGCTTGGCAAAATACGTAACACTCCTTCAAGAGTTAAAAGTCAGTGCCAAAAAGAGGTCGTTCTGGTTTTATTTCCAGCAACCTATAAAACCAGCTCTGACCTGGACAGACAAAGCACACAAATACTGCAGGATGTTAAGAACAAAGATGAGCCCTAACAAAAAGAGCCTCATGCTCTTAGAACTATGCTTTATTTACTAACAGGAGAAAGTAATTATTAAATAATACTATTTATACAAAGTCTATATTATGTAATTCCCTCCTTCCCCTGCTGCTCTACAAGATACTTTATGTCTAACATGCCTTTTTTCAAACACAGTACATCATAAAGTGCAGATTCCCCAAAAGAACTGTGAGTAACTAACAGCAGCCAGAAAGATCAGATGGCAGATCCAATTAAGAGAATTTAAATTCTGCTTTGAGGTATAAAACAGTCACACTTTTTCCACCGAGACTGGCTCATGCAATTGGCTTTCAGCCAGCAATTCCCTGCAATTAAATGTAGATAACATGTGACTGCATTGTCATGCACCCTTAGCATTCCCTAAAACCACATGTGAAACGTGGATGGTTAGGAATAGGAGAGAACTTGCAGCCTCTATGGTCGTGGCATCAACCCGAGCCCAGCAGTCAGAGGAATCCTACTGAAAAACCCAGATCTTTGTGCAGATTAGCACTGTGGTCCCTTCCTATCACTTTTCCAGCTAACCTTTCTCTAATTTGGTGGGAGTGTTAATGTAACATAAAAACTCATCAGAGCATGAAACAGGAGGGTTATGAAGGCTAATGCACGCAAAGAGTTCTTTTCATTGAAGACAGCACCATTACAGGTATTCACTCTGAGGCACCAGCAACATAATTTTGTCTTTTGAAAATTCCCACTGTGTTTCATTTCTTTGCTCACTGTAAACTTTATCTTAATGGACTCACAAGAGTCACACAGTCCACAAGATCTAGGTACAATTTCTCCTTTTAGGGAGAATACAACAAAAACGGAAGCAGTCAGTCCTCTCCCTGTGATAAGCACTCTTTGACAGACTCTTCTCCTCAGACCTCGTGAACCTGTAATCATGTATGAAGCCCTACTGAACTTTTTGCTTTCTTAGGCTGATCAAAATGCAGCTGTTGGAAGCTTCTTTCCAAAGCCCCAGGTAAGAAACTTACTTTAACTAAACTCTCAAAAATGCTAATGGAAATCATTCAGTCAGTGCAGAACGACGTTAAAAATCAGGCAAAAATGGACATAAACTATCATTACCTGGCTACAGTAAGACATTTCTTCTGCAGTGAGGCACTGCTAGGAAGGTACACCAAGTCTGCAAATAAATCACACACAGTTATATCAGAGGTTATAGCCAAATACACTTGGAAAAAAAATGCAATTAGCTTGAACTCCCTAAGCAACAGGGACAATGCTTTCAGAGTAGCACAAAATAAGTGACCTAAAAATAAGAACCCTTGGCTAAAAATGTGGTCATTCAAAAAACTACACTGAAGGGTAAAGGAACCAGTGCTGGTATCACTTATCTCCTTTATGCTTAGGTTGAGGCAAGCTCTTTAGGAAGTTTTGGCATTATAAGCCAAGATAGGAATAATGAACATACCCCTTTGCTTCTGCCATCTACTATTTTAATGCAGGTATAGGCTTAATGAAAAGAATATGCATCCTACTAGAGGTGACTTCACTCCGAGTCTGCCATTTCATTCACATTCAGTTTATAAATTTATGCTACAGCAGATTCTAATGAATCTTCTGCCATTACACACTCCCTTAGATTTTTATTTTGAATTAGGTCCGCTTTTCTCAGAACTAGTCTGGTATAAGGATTTCTTTCTGATATGCTTTGCAGCTGGGAAGGTGTTATCACATATTACCTTTTTTTACTGGTTAAGTATCACAGGAGTTCATGCCTGGTATTCTGAGAGAAGACTTATAGATCTCTATCACTGAACTAGGAAAATTCTTTTCTCTTATTCACTCAGGTCTCTATCAGGATACAGTAGCTTGGTAATTGCTGAATTCTTTTCCATGTGTTGACCTAGCCTGCCAAGGTAACAGTCCCTGGTAGCTTTCACAGGTGAGATAGTAAGATGTCAAAATATGACGTCTGCAGCACCTGAGTGAACAAAGAACATAAAGGAGGCCTTTCTCACATTCCTTGTCCTCCAGCAAAGAAGCCACAGCTTTTGCTTTTTGCTAAATCCCTCCACCAGCCCAAGACTTGCCACCAATGCCTGTGGGTGAGCACACAGCTGTGGGTTTCAGCTGACGAACAAAATGAATGGCTTGGAATTCATTTAAAATGGATAAATAAATAAGGAGCTAATTTTGATTAGAGAATGAGTTTAAAGGTCTTAGGAGCAGGAAAATAATGTTAGCAAAGAGACAGGAATGAGACAAGGAAGTTATTTAAAATGTTCTGAAAAAGAAAACACAAAGTACCTCAGGAAGGGGAAGGTTATGTGAGAGCAAGGACAGGGGAGGAACAAGGGAACGCACTGGCAAAAAACACTGGAAAAGACTTCTGAAAAAGCACAGCAGAGAAAAAACAGTGTAAGTTTACAGCTCTCCTTAGATGAATATTCTATTCCCTCTACTATTAACATTTTAATATTTTCTCATTGGCTGCAAAAGAATTCTTCAAGTTCTTCAAGCCCGCGACTATGACATAAAGTAGATAGGAGAATCTCTAAACAAGTGATAGGATCAACATCACAGCTTATGATCATATTTTATCAACACCTGGAAAAAGCCTTTACCATTTCTTTCTTTCGACTTGCTAAAAAACAAACAAATGAAAACGAGCACCTGTCCTAGCAAGGCAGAACCTAAAAAAAGCAGGAGCAGCAGTAGCCCATTAAACTGTGTGTGACTGAGAAAATGATCAGAGATTGTGGAAAACAAAAAGGTCATCCTCAATTTACCAGTTCACTGGTCTCTAGGTGTCAACAATCCTGATATGTTTATTTAGCCAACAACCAGTCTTGCAATCCATTACCTATTTCTTCGAATCTCCTGAGCTGAAATGTGTAATTAATAGTGTCTTGTTATTACATTATTTGTTCTGCAGTCACAAGAGCTAATCCATTTCCATGTTCTAGTTAGCTTGCCTGGGAATGTCTGTGTATGTTGATCATCTAATGCTAAGGAGTTGAGTTAGTGACTTTTAGAGGCACACAAAAGACTCTGGTAACTCAAAAATTCTGTTCCCATAAGTACTGTAAAACAGCTCATCTCAGTGCAAGCAATTGCATGAATCCAAAAGAGAACAGAGTAAGATAAGGCTAGCTGGAAATTCTAACACCTTGTCATCTTTGCACAATTCTTCAAGTGACTGTAACTCTTCCAGAAATACCCCATGAAAATCAGGCAAGTGCGAACAGGTGTGTGGTGTATTCTAAACCCTTGTCAATATCCCGGCTACTGAGCTGGAATCCCAAACAGCCCGAACCCTGTGGCCTCGGGTCAGTGCTCCCTGAGTTACTCAATTCTATAGGAACAATTATTACCAACTTCATTACCCATGGGATCACTTATGCATCAAGACAACACTCACCCTTGCTTTTGGGAACGGCTTTGGTGTTCTCCTGGGGTAAGAACAGCACGGTATCCTTGACAATGGAGTCAGTCTGTGACCACCACTTCCAAAAACCCCTCCTAGCAGCCTGTGACTGCCAGTGCAAATGCCACACCACCCTATGGATGCAACTCCAAAATCAGCCATGGATGGCAGTGCTGTTTGGAATACAAAAGGGATGCCCTCACTTCGGGGCTGAATACGTGCCACTGGATATACTACCAATATGAATTCCACCACCATGGAAACCAGGCACTCTTGAAGTGTGAAACGTGTCCAAACATTTACTTGATCTTATATGCATACATATGTAGATTTCAAGTACAAGAAAAATCTGCATTTTGCATTGCTGCTATTCTTTCAGCTGGGGGAAAAGGACTAAGGATAAACCGGGAAAAATATGAGAATACAGAGGAAAAAATAGGAGAGAATATTGTTTTGGATTATGTCATGTAAGTACAAGCAATTTTACTGAGATTTACATCTTATTAAAACAACCAAGTGGAAGCATAACTAAGAGCCTGAACCTAAAAATTATCCAAGTAGGATTTATTATGTGGATCAGCCAAAAGCTGGGCACATAAATCCTCTTTATACTTAGGCACCTATCCCAAGCTAGTCATTCCACCTCTTTCTATAGCCAGCCACTGAGAAAGGCAAACCATGATGCCTATGGAGAGCACCTGCTTTAGGATGGCCCAGGGAGGCACCAAACTCTCAGAGGGAACCTGAGGATTGCTATTGCTATGGGTACCCTGATTTCCCACGACTACAAGGACTCAGCAAAAGCCTACAGCCAGTCCGAGGCATCGGAGGAATAGCAAGATTCCAAAATCTGACTTGATGATCACCAGACCCAGCCTTTCTCAAAAATTTTATATTAAAAAAGACAGAAAATATATTTTTATTAATGTTGCTCTTTACAGCGCTCTGGGACTATGAAGCACTGACCATTTTGTTTAACAAAATAAGAGAGAAGTTTATTTATGTATGCTTTATTCTGATTTAACATTAAAAATATTTTATCTGCTTCATCTGGTTTAAAAATGAAGAACAAAAAGATGCATGAGAGTCTGAAAAACAACTTCTGCACATATTCTAGAATGATAATCAAATTTGTTGTTGTTCAGGGGTATGGTTTTAGAAAGGGATATTAATGGAAAAAAATCAACTGGGAAAGGTACATGACTATAAAAGTTCTGAGAAAAATGCAGTTTGTGAAAAAGATGTTTTATGCCTTCTTTACAAGGGAAATGAACCACAAGAAAGACAGAAATTTTATATTACAATAATTTTTTAATACACTGCAAAGTAGTCCTGTTAAATGAGGGAAAAGGAAAAGGAAAAGGAAAAGGAAAAGGAAAAGGAAAAGGAAAAGGAAAAGGAAAAGGAAAAGGAAAAGGAAAAGGGTACTTTACTGCCACTCCATCAAAAGCTGATGCATAATTAGAGAAAAGGCACAAGACATGAATTTCATGGCAAAAAAGGAAAATAATACAATGAAAAAGCCTGTAGGCCCATGTGTGAATGTCAGCCCAAATTTTTATCTGCTTGAATTTGCAGAGACATTTTTCTCTACAAATAAAACAAGTGTTTGGGGTACCTCTCTCTCCTTTTTATTTCCTGTATCCATTGAATTAAATTGTAATAGATTACTTTTGTAAAAAAAAAAAAGTAGATTCTCATCTGGCTTTCTAAATAATGAACCCTTTTGAAAGCCAGACTGTAAGGTCATAGTGAAAATACTCTGCGTGTAATCAGGTCTACACATCAGCTCTCGGGAAGGCCAGCTAGTCCCAGGTTAGGGACAAGCTCTGGGTGACACTGCACCAGGACTGCCACATCCAGCAAGGGCTGGACACATCTTTCAGGCAGAAATGGTGGTGCCACACCGCCCCTGCTCTAAGGGGACAAGGGGCTCTGAGTCAGGTGCGTGGGGTGTGGAACGTACCTTCCATCCCAGTGAAATCCAGGCACGGCCTCCTGGCGGCCACGCAGCACGGACCGGTCCCAATGCAGGGCCTGGAAACACAAGCAAACAGCAAAAACTGCCATCAGCACCCACAGCTGCAATGTCTGAACACCAAGAGGCCTTCTCCCCGTCACCCTACAATTACCTGTCCCTAAGGGCTCTTTGTCACAGGCTGCTCCATGGCAGGAAAAGCAAGAGCATGCAGACCTCACCTAGGCCCGTCCAGTGCAGCAGTGAGAATTGGGAACAAGAATGAAGCCTCTGTGTGACTGAAGCGTCCTGCCAAACACCGTCTAGCACCCTGGCACTGTGTGCTGCCATGTATTTTTGTATAATACTCGATAAGGAATTTCTAGCCAATATATCCATCTGTCATGGAAGGGAAAATAATCCCTCACAAATAAAACAAGCAAAATATGCTTGTAAAGCAATAATAAATTTGAGGTTGCGTAACTATGACATTTGAAATTTTAAGACTATTTAAACTAAAAATAGCTTCTTGTTATGCATTATCAAGTGAGATTAACCATTTAATGAGCAGTTGTTGCACAAAATCATAAGTCTCTCCAAAGATTAAAGGAAGTTATACAAAGTTTAACATCTTTTAAAATAAAGATATGTTGAAAGTAGTTATTTAAAAAGAAAGGAAGTCCTAGATACAAAAACTCAGAACTTGAAACAGCCTGGTATGTATTATAATATGTATTATAATTTGATCCTGACCTAGAGATGAAAAGCTATCACCACAAAATTTCTCAGAGGTGACAAACCTTCAGATCTGAAGTCAGAGTTTTTCTCAGAAAATGGAGTGGAATGAAAAGCAATATCTGGGGCCTGGACAATCTGCTCAAGACAGCCACACAATTCTGCTATAGACACCTCCCTTCCTCTGCTGCTGAACTTATTGGTCACTGTTTAACTTGGGCCTCAAACTCCTGGAAATTTAAACAATATGTAACCGAAATTTAAATAATTTTTAATAAAAATAATGAAAGACTGTTCAAATTTAATTTATGGGGTGAACACCTAAGACTGCTGTATTTGCTCAAAGTTTTTTTTATTCTACTGAATTCAAGCTCTAAACCAAAATGTTTTGATTACAGGGGACATACTTGAACTGGCAAAAAGCACTTAGATCTCACCTGTGAAAAGCACTGTGAGCCCAGATAAAGATATTACTTTATCTTCCAAGAGACAATGAACTTGTAGTCAAATTATAAGTGAAAAAGATATACTGAAGGAATATTTTTATATTTGATAAAGCTATGTATCTTGTAAAAATAAATATTTAAATCAAATTCTTAAATATTGATCTTATATGAGAAGAACTTAACAGTTAACAATAAAATGATACTACATCTGAATGAAACCCTCTCTAAATATTTGTACTATTGTAAGTCATAAAAAATACATGCCGTGTATTAACTTTGTACAAGCTAGTGAGATATTTGCAGGATAATGAGTTCTTTTCAGTGTAAACCACTAAAATGTAGCAGACTAATTCCTCTCTTTGGGATGCTATACCATACAGAACAAGAAATGTGGAACACATTTTTACTGTCCTGAAAGTCTCTAAGAATCTCTCATTGCCACTTGCTGTCATTCTCCAGTACAAAGTTAATTAGAAAGTGCTAGCTTACATTCCACTTCTTTTTTATTAAAGAAAATAAATGTTATTTCCTAGGCAGGCCAACACAAAAGAAAATCCTAAATTTACTAGCCAGTATACTTCAACCTGTCAAGCAAAAACGCTTTGTTACAGCAAACACCCCCTTCTGATACCCATGTGATACAAACAAAGACATCTATGTACCATGAATAAACCATGAGAATGCTGACAGAACTAGAAATGGCTCCAGGGTATCACCACAAATCCATTCTAGGTTGCTTGTGCTACATAAACTGTACAAATCTGAGTGAAAAACCTTGAGTGAGTTGACAGCTCATATTCAGATGTAACATCTCATGTTTCAGTTTATATGCCCACTGCCCATCGTCCTGTCTGGGCACCACTGAAAAGAATCTGTTCCCATCCTCCTGACACCCACCTTTCAGATAATTTTATGCATTCATAAGATCCCCTCTCATTTGTCTCTTCTCCAGGATAAAAAAGCCCAGCTCATTTCTCATTTCTCTTATTTGTGATTTTACTAAAAAATAAAGTTTAAAGGAATTGTTGAAACCAATTATAGGAAAAATCCTGACCTGTGCAAAGGGCTGGTGAAAGATATTCAATACTACTTAAAACTCTTTTGCTAGAATACTTAAAAATCTCCTGAGGGTCTGTGAGAGAAATGCCTACAGACTGCAAACTATTTGGAAGGAAAAGTCTGGACATTTGTCAAGAACACACTGCACAAAAGCCCCTAAAGAAAGGGAAGGAAGCCCTCTTCACGCATTTTGAGTTTCCACTTCTGCAATAAAGACATACTACATTGTAAAAAACCTCTACTGGTTCACCTTGCTGCCATGAAAACTGCACTGAGTGGGTCTGATTATAACAGAGAAAGAAAAAGTTAAATTCTACTTGTTTTCACATCATCTAAAGAGAAGTCTTGCTCTGGCACTCAAAACAATCCATCACTATACTTCCACAAAAATGAGCTTCAAGAGTCCTCTGTAAAACTTGTCACAATTTCCTCACATATTTTTATTGTGAAAAACACAAAATAAAGGAAGTTATTTCAAACATAATACAGGGGAAAGTGAAAGGACCATAGAGAAGGAGAGAATCAATATTATCAAAAACACAGTACTGTAAGTAAGTGTCTAGCTTAATAAAAGGCAATTTATGTGGCCTGTTCAATTACTGACTGGGTTTGAGGTACTGGTACCAGTTAAAATGGTTAATCAGTTTATTAACAGTTAAATCCACCTGTACATTAAAAAGCACGTTCAGCAACACAAAATGGATACACAGCTAAAGCACAGAAACCTGGCTGGTCTAGCCTTTGCTTCGCAGTATCTAACCATGAATGACCCCACAAGAAGGAAACATTTCTGGAGCTACCTCCATCCTTGCCCAAAAGCAGCCACCAAATCCCCAGGGTGGCTGGGCATTCATTCCCTGTTGTAGGAATACTCTGCCCAGGGCCCCCGAGACCATGACTCCTGTTTTCACCTTTCTCATGTGACACACGAATGAATACAGTTATTCCTACAAGCAAACTTAAAAAAACCCAAAAAACAAAACAAAACAAAAAAAAAAACCCCAAAAACCCAAAACAAACAACAAAAAAACCCCAACCCTAAGCTTCTCTAATCTCTACAAAGTAAAACTGTAAGCCTTCAACAGGATTCAGAATTGTGTTGTTAAAAGACAAAACAAAAATGTATGGGCTCATCTTTGGCGTTTTCTTCCATGAGGCTTGGAAGAGTTCTATATAAATGAAAACTGGTTTTATTAGCAATGGCCACGGAAAGTTTTGCTCTAAAAACTCACAGTTGTGTGAGTAGAGAAATACAGCCTCTGTAATTGCTATTCAGGTCAATGAGAAAAGGGTAAGTGTTTAAGTGATGGATATATAATTTACATCACCCTGGAGCAATGTTAACATAAATTGTCAACCTGTTTATTCAAATACTGCAGTTGTGAAAAAATAAAGTTATTGCTTGAGTCTATTCAACAAAAAATTTCTGTCTTCAAATACACATACTGCCTTTTTTTTTTCTAACAATTTACAGCAAGATATAGAAGAACTGGATTTTTTTAAAGACCAAAATTAAAGTAAAACGGCATCACCTTCCCTTTCAAAATATGAACAACGCCAAGATGCTCCAGGTCAAAACCAACAAAAATGTAGAACCATAAATAGTAACTTTACTTCTTCACAATTTGGGGGTATGGTTTTTAGTGCAAATAGTTAACTGTTGTTAACATTTATTGAATTAAGCTGAAACATTTCTATTCCAATACACAATCTGCAAAGTTCAGTCTCTGGACTACATCTGTTACCAAAATGCTGCTAAGAGAAAGCAGATTTGTTTAGGTTAGCCAGGAACGTGTTCCCAGTGGACTTCAGTTACCAGGATGCATAGATACGAAATGATAGATATCTGTGATGAGGAATTTTGACCCAAATGTACTTTATGTATTTTAAATTGCTTTATTTATCATTCCTATTTAACACCTCCTTAAAGCCACTTGGCACAGTTCTGAGATCAAAGTGACCTTTTGCTAAAGTGCAAAATTGATGCCTAATTCATTAAGCAAACCAGAAAACACTATTCTTGATGATAGGAGAAATGCAAAAAAAGCAAATTCACCTTCTTTCCTTGCTTTCTGTCACACCTCTAAGAAGAAAGCATACAGCAGTGAGACTATGCTAAACATAACATGAGTGCAGGAAAAAAAGAGGAAGTTACTGAATGCGCCCTTTTACAGCTCACAGCTTTGACCTGAGAAAATAAATCAGCCTGTTATTCTCAAGGTATTTATTTTACCCTAAGAAAAATAATGTATTCTCCACACAAACAAGATGACATTGCTATCCTCAGAAAAAAAAAAAAACAAGTCTTGTTAAGCTCACCAAGAAATCAATTTCAACTCATGTACCTGACTACTGGTTAGGAACAAGACTGACTCCTCTTACATCACTGAAATACCACAGAACTATGTAATTGGGAAGATAACATTTTATGCAGATTTTCTGCAATTCCTGAAACTAAAATTTGGACTCAGTCTGTGCCTTGGTTAAAAATACTTGTAAAAACAGTGCAAGTACCAAGGGGCATTAGAAGGTGATGTAAAAATTCTGTCCAAGAGTGCATCAACACCAGCAGATGTGGCAGAGGAAGGCAAAGGCAATCTAAATTGCAGAACAATGCTATCAAGAAGATGTCATGTCACACTCTACATCTGTGTGTACTGTAAGAGAAGTGCAAAGCAAGGACCAATGCAGGAAGTGACTGTTTTCTTCTTAAGGGCATATCACAGACTCTCTGAGTTGGAAGGGACCTTTTGAGATCACTTGCCTAAGCCGAGCCATCTAAACCAGGCTACCCACAAACATGTCAGGTCTTATCCTGACACTTTTCACAACCTCTCTGGGCAGCCTGCTTTGGTTTTTGACTACCCTTGCAGAAACAAACTTCTTTTTCTTGTGTTTAGATGGAATTTCATGGGGTTTTTTTTGTTGTTTGTTTTGTTGTTGTTGTTTTAAATTGTGCTTCTTGCCTATCACTGGGCACTACCAAGAAGAGCCCGGCTTCCTCATCTTCATCTCCTGAATAAACATCTCCGGTATTTATACACATTGATAAGAGCAGAGCCCCCTGAATTCCAAACCTTCCCTAAGCTGAAGAGTCTCAGCTCTCTATCTCTCTCTAGAGGAATGATACTTCAGTGCCTTCACAATTTTCATGGCTCCTTACTGGATTCATGCCAGTATGTCCAAGCTTCTCTTGTACTTGAAACCCCAGGACAGGACCCAGCACCCCAGATGGCATCTCACCAGGGCTCAACCTGCTGTCCAGGCTCTTCCTAACACAGACCAAGTTGCTTTGGCCTTCCTACTGCTGTGTGTTGCTGGCTCATGATCAGCTTGGTGACCATCAGGATCCCAAAGTCCTTCTCTGCAGAGTTGCTTTCAAGTATATATACTGGTGCATGGGATCGCTCCTCCCCAACTACAGGATTTTTTATTCCCCCTCACAGAGAGACTAGAGGTTCTTCTCTGCTATTTCCCCAGCATGTCCAGGTCCCCCTGAGTGGTGGCACAAGCACCTGGCACATCAGCCATTCCTCTCAGCTTTGTATCTTTTACAAACTTGATGAGGGTGTGCACTTTCCCACTATCCAAGTCATTAATGAAGATGTTAATTGGTGCTGGCCACAGTACAGATCCGAGGCACCACATTAGCAACTTGTCTCCAGCTGGACTTCTGCCTCTCATCCCAACTGCCTGGGCCCAGCCACTCTCAATCCCTCATAGTTTTCATTTATTCAACCCTTATTTCCTTGACTGGTTTATTACAGGTAGCTTTAAGCAGAATACACTGCTCTCACCCATCAAACTAGTCACCTCATTATAGAAAGTCATCAGGCTTCTTAAGCATGATTTCCTCTTCATAAAACCAGGATGAAAACTTCAAATAATCTTCCTGTTCTTTACACTTCTGGAAATTGTTTCTCGGATTAGTTGTTTCAGTAACTCACGTCCTGAGGTGAGACTGACCAGCCCCCAGTTCCCCTTCTTGAAGACATCTGCTCTACCACAGTCTTCAGAAACCCACCCTGGATACAGGAACCTCCCCGAGATAATCAGAGCAGCATTGCAATGACACCAGCCAGCTCCCCCAGAGCTCACGGATGCGATCCCTTGGATCCCACAGACTTACAGATGTCCAGTTTCTTCAAGTGTTCCCTAACCTGATTCTCCTCCACCAAGGGATAGTCTTAGTTGCTTCATACTTCTCCTTGGGTCTCAGGAACCTGGGTTTCCTGAAAACTTGTCTGTTTATTAGGGGATCTTCAATATTGACCATATCCAAAGCATTTCCACATCAAATCCTATTTCCAGCTTCTCTCCACAAAAGACTGCACTGAACAGCAGTATTTTCCTCCCGGTACTTCTCTACATGTAGTTATATTTAAGTTAGGAACTTCTGTTGCAGTTCATGACAATAAGATGATGGATAGTAAAAGAAAAATCAACGGAAAATTTACAGAAGAGCAATTCCATTGACTAAACTATTCAAAAATAAAACCAAAAATCATTCCAGCTTAAAAAACAAGGCAGAGAAACCTGATGTTTTTCTAGAAAATTATGTTGATTTTAGATAAGGCTTAAAGTAGCCAACTATGATAATTACTTCTAACAGTGAGGGAAAGAAATACTACCCTTTCACATGAGAGGCTTTTGACTGTTCTGTAGGATTCTTCCATAAAGTGGAATGAAGGCACAAACAGATACAAAGTAATTTAAAGACTAAAAATTAAAACACATGAAAAAATACCATTGTGGTGAGTCTCCTGTGAAGTCCCCCAGAAAAAGTGCTCTGCCAAACTGGAACAATAAAATCTGTGCCCTTGAGATCAATCCAGTTCAATCAAGTTTATTAACATAAACATAACAGCAAGTCAAGTCTGTACATAGGTTTATTTCCATGTTGCACTTCTCCCTTCCAATTTGCTGAAGTTGCACTGTATTTCATTGGTAGAGCTGCTGTGAAAGGGGTTCTGAAATGGAACTGCATTTCTTAAAAATGTGACTGCAAATGATGTGCAAGAGACGACCCGGGTTTGAGATTTTATGTGGCACCTTTGGCCACTCACACCCAGGACCAGGACAAAAAGGAGAAAATAAATACGTTAGTACAGATGTGGACAATACACAGGAACAGAGTGAAAGGCTGAGACTCCACTGATACTGCAAATCAGTGCTTTTCCTGGGGCCAGCTGGCAGACATCATTTCTTGTACCCCTGATGGGAAGCACAAGCACGCTCTACAGACATCTGCACCTCCATTCTGTGGTTACTAATACCATTTCTAAAGAAGTCTTGGAAAATACTTTCAGGGGTATTTCCAGGTGAGATTCTGACAGTGCCTCTGCATGATCATGACCTTTGAGAAACCAGAAATCCTGCCATGCCAGACTTTGACTAAGGACAAACTCTGAAACCAGGAATCTTTGTTGTATATGCAAGAAGGCTGCACCAAATTATATACATGCATCTGAAGTACCAGAAGCATTCTTTCACACATGGAAAAATATTGTCTATTGAGCACAAAAGAAAATACAGATCCAAAATCTGTGTGCCAGACATGCTGGAAAACTGCATAAATATATGGAGAGAGGATGGGGGAGAAAAAAAAAAAATCAAACTCATCCCAAAACAAAAAACCCAAACCCACACACTGACCAGCTGCAACAAGGCAACAAATGCCTCAATGAGAAACAACAGCTGGAAACAGTCAATTCCAGGATCTACTGCAGACAAGAGCAGAGAACCCAAAAATGTAGCAGGCCTAGATGGAAGTGACAAGAAAATGTGTTCCACAAAAATCAGCATATGGAATGGGACTGTCTTTCAGTGTGCAGAGAAACAAACTACTAAATTATTTTTATTCTTCTTTTCCATATGCCTTAAAGTTGTTCTAACCATCTCTTCCCCTTCCTTCCCCAGACGCCAACATCGTGATGCTGCAGTTAAGGAAATAAAAGTTTCTTAAGTGTTCTTTGCTTCAAGTCTCTGTACTCAAATTTTGTAACAATTGTTAGCAACTTATCTAAAAAGTTCAGAATTATGTCACTAATCAACATAATAGCTACAGAAAAAAAACCCCTTTTTCCATCATAAAATTACTTACCTCGCATATTTGCTTTCATTTCATATTAACTACCAGGACAAATAATAAGATACCAGTGTTTGCTTGTTTTCTTTACTTTTTATCTCATGTTTTTATGACTCTTAAAGACTGCTAAGAACTATCCACCCAGGTATATAGGGATGGTCTAAACAAACCCATATTACCAACTCAGTTACAGCAGCAATTCCTCATGACAGTTTGCGCAAATTCTCACTATTACTCTGGATTTCTCTTGTATCAAAACCCACCTGCAACATATGCACATCTGTTTTGTCAGTCCTCTTTGGGAGGGAGAGGAACTCAGAGTTTACTGACATAATGAAAAGAAGGTATTGAAGGAAGCCAGAGAGATGTGGACAGAACAGAATCCCCAAGCAGAGGGCAGTAACACTGGAGAAGAAACATGGGGAACAGCAGATCTTCCAGTGGACTTAAGTGGGAAAGCCCAAAGGAGAAGAGTTCCACTAACCTCCAATTAGCTGTAAAGATGCACTTTTGCTCTGCTTGGTCTACGTGTGGTTAGGAAGACTTGTTAGCTCCCTGCAGTGTGTTTGGACATGTTAATCACTTTGAGATCAAAATAATAATCCTGACGTTGCTATCCAGTGGTGAAATACAGCATCAATATGCTTTTCGACTACTATTTACATGGTGTGACTCATTTAGTGCATAAAGGGGGAAACAGTGGCTTCATTCCCACTTGAAAGACTGACAGCTATTTAAAGAGCAGAAGCCACATACAGACATTAATTTAGTAGCGCTGAACCTGCCCACTCTAGCCCTGAATCTGACCCAAAATACCGAAGTGGAAGAGAGCAAATACGCTCTTTGCAAATATTTCTACTAAAAACAGTGAATACATTAAAGTCAAAATAAGAATCACTAGTTCTGATAATAACATTAAGTTAGCTTCACACTTACAATGTTATTTTCTTTTTTAATTGAGGCTTAGAAATCATCACAAAATAAATACATGCATTTTCTTCCTCTATACATAAACCTAAATATCCAGTATTTGTATCCATCTTTGATTTCATCTTTAGCCACAGACAATGGGAAGGGTTTAACAAAGTAAAGTTACTTGATTGTAGTTTAACCTCAAACTTCGTGCAAAACTTGGACTGCTGAACTCCCTATTGTCTACCTTCTCCAAAAGCTCAGTAATGGCTCCCCTAAGCCTTGCTCAGACACTGTGAGTTAGCAGAAGACACTTAAACTCATGCCAGCTAACCAAAGGAAGTGTGGCACTGTTCTATTTAGCAGGTGTACCAGTGCAGCTCCAAGAGGAAGAACTGTCTCATCACTCACCTCGTGCTCGATGTGACCAACAGCTCCAGCTCCCCGGAGCTCTGACACTCGCCCGTCCAGGGCAAACAGGAGATCCTCTGTGGCTCCCGCAGCCCAGTGACTGGGGCACACAGCTTACAAGCCCACCTGCAGGCTATACAGAAGGCTCCTGTCACAGACAGCTCTGAGTTGGGATGACATCAGCCACAAACATAAAACCTCTCAGAGAAACCTGAACAGTCCGAAGCAAATTTCAGATAATTGAATAACTTCATACAGAATCTTAATTTTCAGATGCATTTAAGGCAGAAAAAAAATCATCACTGTTATACACGTAGTTTGATGGCAATTAGCTCAAACACACTTTTAAAAACCATGTGGTTGTTTAGTTAAAAAAAGACATGGCCAATGAAATGTACGGAGTGTACAAACATATAGACAGCTTTGCTTGGAGTGCCCACATATCCATGGCAGAGAGGACACCTGTCAGTGTAATCTAACATCAGATTAGACAAAGATTTTAATTTATCTTAATAAGAATTCCTTCCATCATAGAAGTTGAGCTTGGTATTTTTTGATACTGCTCGAATTCAAAAGAGCATAATGGGACATTTCACTGCCTGAACAGAGACAGTCCTTCCCACAACCTCTCCTCTCCAGGAGGTTTCACAGAGACTCATGTTCCCAGTGAGCCAGAAGTTACATGGGACCTGAAAGCCACTAGAGCTTTTATAATTTTCCTACCCGTCTACCTCCATTAACTCCTCTTATTGCTTCAATCAAATTCAGGATGTGATACACAATTTACCAACTCTTTCAATGAGTCTCAGCAAGTCCACTTATAATAAACAGAAAAGGCAGTGGGACAGAAGAGCAAAATTTGCTTCCTTTAAGTCCTTTGGTTTCCACACATATTCAGATATGGGAAGACACAAAATGCCTTATAGCTGACTTTATAACATACTGCAGCAGTAAGTGATTGTAGGCATTCACTTTGCCTGTTATTTCTGCAATTTCCAAACAAAATCTGCCTTTGCCTGCAAGCACAGAGCCTGCCTTTACATAGAAGTCTCCTAAAAGAGGATTCTGTTAACAGAGTCGACCTGAAATGAGCCCTAAAGACTACTAAGAAATACTTGCTAAGAATCTCTCTTTGTACCTTCAGAAGAAGAAATTTGCCTTCAAGAAATGCACAGGGAAAGGTGGCAAACTGAGTAGATCCCTAGCAAAGAGGTATTATGATTCTGTACCATTAGAGTGGGAAAAAAAAGCTTCAATTATGCAGTAGATTGAGAAGTACAGAGAAGAATTACAGCCTGATGGCGAGAGAAAACAACATGCTCGATATAGTTGCTGTGATTCTTCTGAGGAGGAAACTCCAAGAGCACAAATTAAATGGAAAGGCAAAAGAGGAAACACAGGCACCTGGAGAACAATCATGTGCAGAAAAGAGACAGAGGCATCTCAACATACAGACAGAGGAAAAGAGAAATGGCAAAGCCTGCAGAAAAGATATCCAGGGAATTACATCTGGTGAGCAGAGGTCCTGTGGCAAATTTTCATTCAGGATGACAGACATGCCTTGATGTTGCTTGCTGCCTTATATGCAAGATGCAAAGATTTTTTTTTTTTTTATTTTTAATTTTTTTTGGGAAACAGACAATTCCCATCTGATTTTTCTTTCAGAGTAACATTAAATGGTCAACTGACTTTGCTTTTGTCAGTGTATAACATGTCACAATTGAAATAAATGCATCTTGAAAGGACAGCTTTTCAATAGCATTAAATAACATACAAGGGGATGAGGGAAGGCAGAACTTACATTGACACAACTGCACCTGTGTAACTTGTGAAGCACATAAACCATTTGGCTGCAACTATGGAAAGAAATTTAGCCAGTGGAGTTCCATGCAGATTTTCTGCTTTCTTGGAAAAGAGGGGCATGTAAACCTGCTACTGACATAACAAACACAAAATTCTGATCTTAAACTGGCAGGGTTGCAGAGAACAACTCTGCTTTTAACTAAAGAATGACAAATAAATAAATTAATGCTTCCCTTGGTTCTTAGCAGCAGAAGTTAGCATTTCTAACTTAGCAATTTCTGTGTACAAAATGGAGCAAAGACAATTAAATTGACAATCTAGCTGTAGTGCAGTTTCTTTGGGCCAGTATCAGCAGTTTTGAATGGTCAGGTGAAAACGCACCTTCTTCTTGTCTCAGCTGAAAATGAGACACAAGTCCCACACCTTACCCAGCACAGAGCAGGACCAAGGCATAGAGGAGATAGTAAATGAGGCAAAATCAGTAATTTGTTTGAGGGCAATGTACAAAATGTTTGTGTTAGAAACAATAAATATTCATGACTGATATCAATGGGAATCAGACTGTTATTGAGTACTTTGGCCAATTTTGCAGAAGTAAAAATTAACATTTAATTTTTTTTTTTAAGTTACAAAATACACAATGATTTCCGGCAGATTCCAGCACTGTTACTGCATTAAATAAACCAAAAAAATTGTAGATTGTACCTGGTTTTAAACTTGAGTACAGCTCACACTCTGAAATAAACACAAGCTGAAAACGTTAGCTCCTGAAACCCATACTGCACGTACTGAGCTTTTCCTGTTTTGCATGACTATTGCACATCAGGAGTTAGTACCTATTATTACTTTGGGAAATTAAATTAAACACACAACTCCAAGAAGCCATTTCATAGTAACTGTTGTGTCATTTTTCTCCTAAGAAACCTTAGAGTGCAAATACTCAGAATTTGACAATGAGGTGGGAAGGTTCCAAGCTATTTGCAGAATGTAGGCAGAGACAAGGAACTCTGCCCTTCACAACTCCCTTGGCTCAGAAAGGTCAATTAGACACTTGCTAGTAGGAAAGGCATCCTGTAAATAGAGTCATGGTTTGGTCAGAGACTACAGTTGGGCTTGTAGGTTTTGGAAAGTAAAATACTGGAAGTATATGTTGGCAATTTTGGTTTATCAATCCAAAATTACTTTAGATCTTGTTTGCTAAACAGGAAAACTGACAGTTTTTTTCCCTTTTTTCATCTTGGATTTCCGGGGTTTGAATTTTGTTAACTATTGGTCTTGATTATGCTTCCACACTGTTTGTGATGATTGGTCACCTCCAATACACCATATTCTCTAGTTTTTTAAAATTTTATTCCAAATTTCAATTAAGAAGTAAAACAATTAAAGAGAAACAAGAGACCAGACTTTTTAGTGATCTCAAACTCTTCAGACAAGAACTTTTGTGGAAAACGCAGGCCAACCCAAATACAAGTGAAACTACTCCTTCCATTCATTCGTGGTTTCATTGTGGGAACAGTGATTTTACAGACATATTCAGAAAACTAATATCAATGGTCACAAATTCTCAGTTTTTACTTAGGTAAGTGCCAGATGATTTTCATGTCATGGTCACCTAGTTCTAATTAGAAATACCTGTGACAAAGGCCACACTGAATTCCCCCCCACCCCCAACCAAGCTTTCTCTGTAGGGGAATACACATAATAATATATTATGTGTAACTTGTATATATGGTGATCTGTGTCTGCTTATAACAAGCAATATAAAAAGGATCAAGTAGGATTTGTGATAAGGATTTCTGCGTAATTTTTTCTTGTTTGGCACTTTTTAGACACTATGACATCATTGTTAAATCCAAACCTCTTGATGTCATTAACCTGATTTCTAAGAGTATCACATTCCCACTTGGGCACAAGAGAAACAGAATACTGAACATCACCCCGACACCTTTCCAACAGGCACCATCCAGTGTTTTACTGAAGATCTTTAATAACACAGAATATCAGCCATTAAAAACTTTCTCATATGAACATATCCATTTACTGTTTCAACAAAAAGTTTCTAACTCAGAGCTGCAGCTCTCCTGAATAAATTGAGTCATTGTTTTACTCAGTCTCCACCTAGGCAATATAAAATATTAGAACTAATAAAATATATTAGAACTGAATATAAGGAACAAAATTATTTACCTTATTAATGATGTTAATAATTCTGCAAAAAAAACCACTCAAGACTTTACAATGGAACCAAATGTTCATTGTGTCAATGGCAGTAAACACATATACATTGCTGACAGAGTAGGAACCTAAAATTAAATTCCTTCCACGTAAATTAACAAAATTTCCTTCCCTCAATTTGTTCTTTAGTGGAATAGCTAACATGGAAAAAAGGCTGTCTAATCTCAATAAAAATTCTAGTGAATCCCTGCATTACTGTTCCAGTAGGTATGCAACTGCATCAGCCAAACTTTAAATTAAATCTCAAATGCAAAACATTATAGGAGGAAAAAAAAAAAAATCAGTTAGTACAAAGCATCCAACATTGAAAGAATATGCAACACAATGTGTCTACTCTCTGTTAAAATACAGGGAAAAAATGCTTACTAAATTCACTGCCTGAATTCTCCATGTCCCCACATGGTTTCACCACTGCCGCATTCCCTTTAAGGCACGAGATGCAAGCAGGAATAGCTGAGTATTCAGATGGTTGTGACAGTGAGGTCTGGAATTCCAGTCACTCGATCAGATCTGAGCAAAGCCCCACGATCTTATGCAATACTTGTTTCTTGGATTGCATCACACATTTACTTCATGTAAGACTCAGATTATTTAAAGTACAGAATTAATCTTTTCAGATGCAAGTCCAAGCTGGCAGTACAAATGAGCAGGGTGTTTTGGCTACTGCTCCACTGGGTGGTTTAAGGATATACAGATCTTCCATGCAAAGCAGGGAGTTTGTACTGGTGACACCAATAAGAAATATGATCTCTGTTGAAAGGTGGAAGACATGGCAGAAGCTATAAATCATGAGCTGTTTTGAAGGCCAAACTCAGAAACATGCCTTGCCTTCTCTCAGCTTGCCATCAAACATCCATCCTCAGCAGGGACAAAATAGCTCTTTTAACAGGTACTTCTAAAAGACCTTTTCCACAGGACCTGCTGCAGTGATTTAGGGCAGTCCCCAGATCCTGTAAATTTTTCTCCTTCATCTTTGGATCCCTAGTTTTTAATTTGTTTAAAGTTCTCTCCAGATTCAATACCCCACAACAGCACTGCAATGACTCGACCCCTGTCTCTGCAAAACAGGACTTAATCACCTCAGCAGAGGCAAGAGCAGGACAACGCAAACTCTCCTAGGGGAGGGCTGTACTGCCTCTGATGAGGATAAGGCAGTTATTTCCTTTATTTAGAAACTTCCTTTTTGCAAACTTCTTTTAAAAACTTGCTGAGTGTGGACAATCCTCTGACAATTTTATTTTATCAGGGACAGACCAAGCTTCTCCTCCCCCTGTATGATACTCCACAAATCCTTCCAGTAATCCCTGTACTTCCCACTGCCACCCATTACGTGTGTCTGCAGTTCTGAGGCCTCAGGGCTGCACAGGGCCTGGAAGAGCTCATAGAGAAGGCCTTGTGTAAAACTACAGTATCGAACTGGGCACCCCCTGTCAAAGCTGGCAATAGTTCCGAGGTTATTAGCTGGGTCATAAAAGACAGACATGGGACAACTGAGTAATCTGCATCTCCTTAGGAAATCCAGTTGAAGTAAAAGTTTCGGATACTATTAAAGTTTTTCTCTGCAAAATCTAAGTCTGAAGTCTAATACAACAGCACAGCAATCTTTAGTTAGAATCTGAGAGAGACTAGGCCAACTCTAATGTGAAGAAGTATGCATTTTAGGCAAAATCATAAATACTAACCTGCACGAATGAAACTCTGAACTACTAATTAAAAAAAAAAAAAAATCTGAGCTACTAATGCCATTTTCTTTGTTTCCCACTGTGTTCCTTGGTTGACTTGCAGTCCCAGATAGGGTCCGATCCAGTTAAATGTTTCCAGATGTAAGGTTTGTATTTAATACTCCACCTAGAAGTAAATCTTATTCCCACTAGTTACTGTTTGTATAACCTTTCAGAGTTCAGCCTTGAAGTAAAATGTGGGGGAAGGAGGGAAGAAAAGAAATAAGTCCATATCCATTGGAAAGTTAACAACTTCCTTATTCCCTGTCAAAGAGAAGGGCACACATATCTAGGCCACCACTCAAGAGCTGCAGATCGTCCATTTTAGTAAGATAAAATTCCAACTGACGCCCACAGAACACGGGACCTCCCCCAGCCACTGCCAACCTTACTCAGAACCACCCGGGAAGGAAAGCCGTGGGGTAGACGGCGACAATCTCCTGAACCTTCCCGCTGCTGTGAGAAATAGCACGGCTCTCGCGGGGCATCGCTGGCCGCAGCTCATCGGCACAGGAGGAAGCTGTTCCCCAAAGGCCACACTCAAAGGAGAGCACGTCCGCTCCCTGCAGCACTCGGGCGCTGCCCAACGCGCGGGGCCGGCCCGCGTGTGCCCTTTCCCGCTCCATCTAGCGGCCTTTGGGCCATCGGCTCAGTGACTCCAGGCTTTCCTATCACTTCTCAACCTTCCTTGAAGCTCAGGCCACAAACCCAGCAAGATGTGGTGATGTTAAAAGCTAATTTCAGAAAACTCCTGAAAATCAGGTCTATGATGCTGACAGCTCTCCTGTGTCCCACTGCATGCCAAGATAAGAAATCATATGAATCCTTTCAACATTGGGAAGAAGCCATAATGGGATTTCTAAGACTTAACTTTCCACAAAAACAGAAATAACTTCTACTTATATCCAGAAACCCAGTGCCTCTCAGATAATTTACCTTTCCCACAAATAAACACAAATAAATATACACACTACTGACTGCCTATAAAGTATGTTCAGAGGTCTTGGGAGAATCTCCTATGTGTTCTGTCCTGTTCCTTGCAACAGCATAACTGACTTTAAGCTTCATAATTTTGCCTAATTTGAAGAAATCAGGTCTTTTCTTCTACAAATAATTTTAAGTTGCTTTATTCATGTAAACTTTAGAAATAAGAAAAAAAAAATAAATCAAAGTGATAGAACATTCCAGACAGTTTATTAAATAAAATACAGCAGCACCTCTTGGGTGCTGGAAGCATCCATGCTTCAGCCTGATGCCTTTACAGCAGCCTCGTCATGTGTTAATGATTACATATATTCATTCACTACCAAAAATAGTTTCCTCTAGAATTATGCACAAAGAACATTTGTCCACAGTGAATTTCAAGCTTGGCTAGTCTGCTTGGGTTACAGTTACTCCTAATTTTACAGTGGCAAAAATCCAGAAGTCTACTTTGTGCTAGCAGTTTATCTTTTATGTCAGAATCCCTTCTCAACTCATTCAAAAATTGGGAAAGTAGCAGCTCCTAAAAACTGAGATCTTTACTGATGGAGTTATCGCAATACACAGATCACCATTAAAAAAGTCACAGTTATCTTCTCTGGAAAAGCATTTCTCTCTCTCCTTTACCCCCCCTGCTTCTCCTCTAATTTTGGTCTCCTCGGAAAACCACAAGTAGGATCTTCCTGATACTTTCACATGTCTTAAGGAATCAGTACATGCTCTCAAGACCAAAACATTTGCAAGCTTAGTTTACAAGTTACAGAAGCAGTAGAAAAGGAAACATCCAACAAAGAATTGTGTGTCTTTTTAATATGTCTACTGTCTTACAAATTATGAGTGCTGAGGTGGCAGGAAAAAGCTGCTGCACATTTTTCTAACTACAGACATACGCTGCTTAAGATATATTACATATATTTTAAAAGCCACATAGAAGTCTCTCTAAGATTTCTTCTATGCTGCTTTGAAGCCATCTATTCTCCCCCTCCCCCCTCCTTCTTTTTTTTTTATTCAGAGAAAAATTGCTCCATTCCTGCTTGGAATCCAAAGGAGAACAGGAAGTAACGTCTGAGCTCCATAGAGATTCGTTTTTATTTGCTTACAGGACGTGGCGGATTCAAAAACTGGCTTCATTTTCCAGTATCCTTAAAGGACCTTACTTTTTTTTTTCCCCTCTTTGGCAGGGATCATGGTTGGAACTTCAAGTTCAGCCAAAATAGACAATAAAACAGTAAGAAGGCATAATGCCAAAAATGCAAAGGCAGCAGCGTCCAGAGCATAATTCCACTCTTTTTTCTCTCCCCCCCAACCAATGATTTACAGAGGAAAATGCAAAAAACAGAAAACCTTCTTTGTCCTAGAATGAACTCATATTTTAACAGTCTACAAACATCTCAGACCCACTGGAGGCAAGCTAAAGAATGATATTGCTCATTTAAGATGACAGATTTTTTTTTTAATCCATATGTTTTATTGTTATGTTCTTTTGAATATCCTACTTTGTTCTCCTTCTTGGGAGAAAATATTTGTATGAAGTAACAACATGTGGAATCTCTCACACAACACAATATGAAATTTGCTTCAAAAGTAGCCTCTTTTTCTAACTCCTAGCTCACGATATGCATTTTTAGTCATTATTCTCACTAGAAGTATGCCTGTGTTAGCCTCTAAGCCAAAACAGTCCCATTTAATTAAAAAAATCTCATTTGTTGTAGCAAAAAAAAAAAA
>VWZN01005152.1:486829-501776 GCA_013396955.1 Regulus satrapa | reverse complement strand
TTTTGTGAGGGTCTAAGCTGCAAATAATGCTACGAAAATGATGTGCAACAACAACAAAAAAAAGAGTTAAGCTTCTTTTTGAGGATATGTGCAAATGTTTCCTCACATTTTCAACAGGAAGCCAGGCAGGATGAGTCTGGGGGAAGGTCTGGAAACTGTACAGCAAAATTGGAGGGAAAGACAAAAATAGATTTTAAAGAGGATATTGTCTTCCTTACTGCATTAATCGTTGTTTGGAATTAGAAGCTAACTATTCAGTGTTTCCTTTCCATTGTATAAAATTGAACCTATATAATTTGCAGAAAATATCCAGAAGCCATACAATACCTTCTATTTATTACCAAGAGTCAAAGAACTACCTCTGGGGAAGTTCATGTCAGCCAAAAAATGGCAGAGGAGAGGCCAGCTCCTTTAAGTAAGAAGTGCAAAGTGCACCTGAAAAATACTAACTTTTTCCTTTTAAAGAGAGGAAATAAAAAATAACTATGAAACGTGCATTAAAAACAATTAAACTGTTAGCTGAAGACAAAAGGGTAGACTTTCTGGCAGGGTGCAAAGTATTTTTGCAAAGCATCTGTGAGGCCAAACACTAGAAATGTGTTTGGACTGTAAGGAAAAAGACAGAAAAGACCATCAAATCACCAAGAATTTAAACAGATGGTTTTCCAAGGAACTGTGGTATGAGATCACTTTGAAACAGGTGAGGCAAAATGGCACAGGAAACTGAGCCAGGGAAAATACAGCTCGTCCAACAGGATTATAGCAGGAGCACAGTACAATCAACAATGAGGGGTAAAAAGGGAAAAAAAAACCCAAAACAACTTCTGAGTTAAATGGATCAGCACAAACTTCTGCTGATCCTTGAAACAGAAAAAGGCAAAACAAAACCCCCCAAAAACTTCACACCCCCACACAGACAATCAGAAATAATAGACTCAGAAAGGACAAAACCATTGGCTGCAAGATACTCTTTACCAAATCCCTGCAATTTTAAAATGATGAATGATGGCTTGCCTATTTGAATGTTCCAATAACCAAGTATTTGCATGAGAGATGTATCTTGCTTACTGTCACATCAAAAACCACACATTACTAGAGCAAAGACCACACAGCATTTTGGATTAATGCAGCCTTCCAAAAGAAAAAAATAATGGGGGGTAAAAAACCCCCCCACAATGGAAGATAACAATATAGCTGCTAAAATACATCCAGTAGGATGCCTATAGTATCTAGAGGAAAAATTAGGGGTTTTGATTATGGATGGCCTGGACAGAAAGCTCAAATTCATCTGAATCATTATGTCTCTTGTGAAAATTCCATTTCCAGTCCATTTTGTATCCATCCCACACAGAAAATCCAGTTTGCTGGATGGCTGAAGGGACCTGTAGGGATGTGTTAGGAAAATGCACTAAGCAGGACAATTCCCAACCGCTCCAGCATCTCTCCCTGCCCTCCAGCCTGGCTGGGTGCTGTGACACCTGGACACCCTTCGGGCTCAGCACTGCACTGGCCAACATGCCATGATTTGAGGCAATTCCCAACTGTTTTGCACTATTGTATCCAACCACAAGGCTGACCCCTTGTACAAAAGCGAGCACACACAAGAGCAGTTTACATTTTCAAGAGCGGTTTAAATTTTCAAGCAGTTTCTGTGTGAATTTTTAAAAAACTGTCAACTTCCATCCCAAACTCCACTCAAAACTGAACTCTGGTTTATCCCACAGCTAAGTAGGTCAGTCCTCAGTTCTAGCCTGAAATCATACACCAGAAATAACAACCATTTGTACAACAAAATTAGCGCGACTCCTCAGGACACTACAAACACAGCACAGCAGACGCACCGGGGCATTTTAGAGTGGAACAATATTGCTGCAATACGTCCCAATGATATCAGTATCTTTTGGGTCTGTAAATGTAAACAACGATTACATCCAAAGAATCTGGAGATGGGTGCTCTAAGTCAGGTCTATTTGTGGTTTGGGTTTGGTGTTGATTGCAAGTGAGGTGGGGGACACAGCGTTTGGTTTAGGTTTTATTTTCAGGTTCCTTTTCTTTGTTTTGCTGATTTTTTATGTATGTACAAACTCGACTGGGAAAGACAGCACTCTGGAATCTGTCCACTGCTTCTGCAGGTGAAAGGGCTCAAGGGAATTCCAGGAGCAACAAAGTACAAAGGGAGCTGGTTTTGGAGCTGAATAATTTTCCCTCTAATAAAATAGGACTCCCTCAGCATTAACAGAGAACCTGTGTGTTTATTTACTGGTACCATGTTCTCTGTTCACGACCCCAGATGATAAAAAGCCCATCCTCACATGCTCTTTATCAGCCTCAGGAAACACACTGCCCAAACGACAGCGGAATGGTTAAGTGGCCTAGTGGGCCTACAACCAAGAAAGAGAGCTAAGACCAGGGGAACGGGAACTAAGCCAATTGTCTAGACAGCAGGCAAAAAAACATGCCGGCTAAATTTAATCAGCTGCCTCCTTTACTTTGTTAAGTGAATGGGTAGATTAGAGACAGGGTGACACATAATTTGTGATTGAAATTGCTTGTTTAATCATAATTTTAAAAGAGATGAACTTATCCCAGTTCCATATCCATCATTCTTATATGTACACATAAACCAAGAGCCATCTTCACAATAAGCAGCAGCTGGTGAAAGCCTCCAGCTTCAGCGGCGGCTCTGCGCTCTCTGTATCTTTATAGATTCTTTTGCTTATCCTCTCACTTGCCTTTACAAAAGAAAAAGAAGCCTTTTTCCAAGCTACCATAAGTTTTCTGCTCTTCAAAGAAGGTCTTTCAAGATTCAGACTGGCAGCTTCTTTCTTGAGAAGGGGCAAAGTTGGCAAAGGACAAATAACATGATTTATAACATCTACTGACTAGGATTCATTGCCCAGACTGTGGTACAGAACAGCTGGCAGGACAGTGAACAATAGTTCTTATTAGAAGTCTGCTATTTAAATCCAGTAACTACATCCAAAATTTGATCCAAAGCCCTTAGAGGAAACATGGTGAAATTCTAAAACGTTAGGAGAGGTGGGGGACAGGCATGGGGAGAAATCTTCCTTCACTGGCATAGGTGTCTGTAAATCTTAACACCCAATTTAACCTTGCTCGGAAATTTAAGGTGGAATTTGTGATTACAGACATCATGCAGTAAATCACCAGTGAGATAGAAAACAGAAAAAAAGGAACATTAAAAACATTCACAGCTACAACAAAAATCTGTCAATCCCAAAACGGTGTTAATGTTATTTAAGTTGTACCTCTCACCACCATTCTGTCTTAAATGACTGAGATTTGAGAAAAAGCAAAATGAGTCGGTAAGGTTATCTTTAGTCACTTTTCATCTGTAACACAGCCACTGAAAATCCCAGTGGAAATTTTAATGAACATCTGAATATTAACCCATACTGTTGTTTCAAGTTTCAGCTCCATGTACACTTTGATTACACTGCTTATTGGCAGCAAAAATAACTCAAGCAATTGTAAACAAAATTGATAAAGTGTTGCTTAAATCTGTTTTTAAACTTGTGAAAGTAATAATTCGCTTTGATTTGGATTTGGGATTTTTTTAAGAAAAGGTCTAATTATTTTATATTACCTTCTCAGGTTGAAGTAAAATAGTGTATTATGACCCTTTTTAAAACAGAGAATGGTTTAAACGAACATCCAGTGTGAGGATACTGTAAAAAAATAAAAGCTTTACAGTTCTTTTAATCTAAAACAAAATCACTGAAATACATTTAGAATAAATTTTAAACATATTTAGATTAGAAAGAGTACTCCCATGAATATGCTGGGCAGTGCTTTCTGAGACACTCCAGTGAGTTACAACAAGCTCATTCATTTCAACAGCAATAGCTAAAATGCAGAATATACACAGAAAACATATTAAAAGTTCATAATCAAAAGCACTGATGTTAAAAATCCTATCTGCTGAACTTAGACCCAGAGAACATATATACACCATAAAATTCACACTGCAGTTCAAATAACCCCTATTTCACATGATGTCAGAAGTGACAGACCAAGCTATTTATAGGCTTTTGATCACGTCTGTAAAAAACAACCAAACTTAAAAAAAAAATTTCATCTGATTTACAGATAATCACGATCAAAGAGAATATATTTAAGTGAATGGCTATGATCACAGCAGGTTCCCATAATCACCTCATAGTATAAAATACTGAAAAATAAACACTTTCCTGCTCACCAAAAGAAAGAATGGATATAATTTATTAAATCAACATAGTACCTCTTAAAAAGGTCTGCGAACACATAACTACAATATGCCAATAATAACAAACACGTATCTCTTCTTTATAGAGACACAGAAACACCCACACTTTATTTTTTAAATAGGTGCAACTATTTAAAGGGGAAAAAAACCCGAGAAGAATCAGCAAGTAAACTACTACTGGGTTCACATGCAAAATACGACACTGCAGATGATTTTCAGTAAATTTGCAATCTCTCTATTATCTTCCACATCAGGGTTACTTGGGGTTCTATGAATCTGCCTAAAATCACAGCAGCACAGAAGAGAACAGCACTAGAAACAAGAGAGACTTAGTGTGAAAACATTTTAAAAACAAACAAACATATTTGCACTAGGCAAGATCTCGTTCCTCAGTGCCCTGCAGAGCTGCTGTGACTGTGTCACCTCTCAAAAACAGATGGTGGGCAAAGCAAACCACTACAGGACCCAGATAAGTCGGGGCTTTATTTCAGTCCATATTCAAAGCATATAGGATCTAAAATACAGCCCTCAAAGAGGATGGATGTCAGCCTTTCTTTACTGCCTTAGATATACAGAGGAACAGGCAGAAGGCACATGCTGTGAGCCCTGAAACTGTGAAACAGGATGAAGACGGAAGACAAAATTCACATGCTCATGGGAGAGAAAACACCTATGCTAGCAACTTCCTGATATCACAAATGCACGCAATGGAACAGATGTTAAAAAATATAAGGAAGAGGATTTAAAGCAATACAAGTGACCTGGTATAGCAAACTGGTACGTATTTGATTCCAGGGTTAAAAGTTAAATGAACAGACACATCCTGGCAAAAGGCCAGCTCCTAAGAGAATACAAACCTCGTAAGATCCAAGTTCTGGTTTTGATTTCAAACCCATAAACTTTAAGTGGATTTGAAATCACGCAAAACATGTTCACCAATTGCTACTCGTATCAGGAAAGACAAACAAGCCCTTATTAGGGCACAGATCACCCCGTGGCTCCCCAGCTTGAAGCTGGCAGAGCAGAGCCCGCGCATCCCGCTTAGAGCCAGCACAAAGGAGTGACCCGCAGCTGGCAGTGCCCTCCTGGGACGGCCGAGCAACCCCAAAGCTCTCTTTTGTCTGGGCTTTGATGCTGCTGTTGTTGCTATGTTTACAAGAAAAGGTTCTATTCAAGGAAGCAAAGAAGGGAGCACTGGGGAACCTCCTGCAGCATTTCAATGGCCTGGCTGGGAGCTGTACCCATGCACAGCAGTAACGTTAGAGTGCCCAGGGCTGAAAAAACAGCAGAAAAACCTCCAGAGATCAGGAGAAACTCTTAGAGGCAACCAGGTGTAATTGGGAAAGGGGAACAGCATTCGAGGCACGCTGACACTTCTTTTTCACACCTGCACAGAAGCTTCTGTGTCTGCAACTCACTTGCTTTTTCCAGTCTCAGACCTACTACACAACCGTGGGTTTTTTTCTTATATGTAAAATTTCATTTATGTTTGGAAGTCTAGAACAGGCTTCTAAACTGAATGGTAAGCACCCTGCTAGCTCTGACTCTGACACTTGCGTAACAACCACACTGCTTTTCCCTGAGATAACTCACCCATCACCTGAAAGGGCATGTCCTAATTCTGTCCTAAGGGAATGTGTTACCACCACGCTTGACTTGGAATTAACTGTGAAAAGGAGACAGGACAAAGATACTGCTGCAGTTGGAACATGCTGCAGCCCAATGTTCCATGCCATCTGTACCTGGTCTCTTGTGGTCTCTGGAATACTTGGGAGGTTGAAGTTGGTTATCAGGGAAAGGTTCTTCCCTCCCAGAGGGTGGTGGGGCACTGAACAGGCTGCCCAGGGAATGGTCACAGCCCCAAGGCTGCCAGAGCTCCAGGAGCCTTTGGACAGGGCTCTCAGGGATGCACAGGGTGGGTGTCTGTGCAGGGCCAGAGTTGGACTGGATGATCCTGGCTGTCCCTCAGGATTCTGTGTACACAGCACCCCTCTCTGGAACAGCTGGGGTTCCCAATGGATAAAGCAAAGGCACAGACTGGTTATTGCCATCAGCACAGAATACCAGAACTGTAAATGACAAAGACGAGCAAGAAACTCGTTCTTCAGCTTTTTCTCCTTTCCAGCAATTTCAGTCAGAGCAAATTCTTTGGCAAAAAAAGGCAACAAAGAGATCCAAAAAATCAAACATAAATCTGGTAATCTGCCGAGAGGGGAAGAGCAGAGGCAAGAGAACTGGCAGGCTTTCTTATTAAGCACACTTTGTGTTATCTAACAGATCCAAGAGTAACATACAGCAACTGGACTCCATACAAGAAATCTATTTTACTGCCTGCTTTCAAGGTAAGTAATTGCTGATTTCAGAAATATCAGAACGCCTAACTCTGGATGCTTCAGGAATAAACAAGAATAAATTTGTATTCTACTATGCTTGAGACAGACCTAGTCAAAATTCTTCCATGAAAGCTGTTTCTCAGCAATGAACCAGGTTTTCAATAAAGCCTTTTTTTCTTTTTGTGAAAAGTATCTGCTCTTGAGTGCTTTCCTGAGATGCAATCCAGCTAGGAAACTGGGACTCTGGAGCAAGTAAACTTATTTTTATAATGAAAACCTGAAGTCTCCAGTTTTTCATTTTAAAGCTGTAATTCTCTTTGGTGGGAACCTTTTTGTGATGAGACTATTTTTATTTTTTTTTGTGCCATTTCCATGCATCATCATTCCTTCAGATTCCACAATACTGGTACATTTTAGATTTTAGAGGAGTGAACCATTCTTTTTTGCAGTTTTAGTTTTACTTTAAGTAGAACTCAAAGGAAAATACTGATCATATGAGATCACAGTCTATTCTGACCTTGATCAGAGCTAGGGATCCTTAGGACTTGTGGACCTGAAGCACTAGTCCCTGACTTTCCTGTTTGAATAGATTACATTAAAAATAAAGAATAAATGTTAATACAGCTTAATTGCTCCACTTTTAAAGTCAAGAAAATGTAAAATTAAGGCCTTCTAGCCTGAAAGGCTTCTTTGTGTAATTTCTAAAAGCCTACTTTTCATGATTTCATCAGGGAACAAGTGCTTCCAGACAGAAACCACAGTACCAATCTATAAGCAGGGCTAGGTGTTTATGGAAAAAGTGATAAATCCCTGAATAAAACTGTCTCATAACTGAAGCCCTCCACAAATGCTTTTGTAGCAAAATTAGTAAAATAACTTAGAACCAAGCAAATTGCTTCAGACTTGATAGAAAAAAACAGTGCCTAGGAAATCTGCAACCAAAAATTTTACTTTCTTTTAAACCTTTCCCATAAATAAAGCAAGACTGAACACTAAGTATGAAGCAGGCCATGTTAAATTCAACAACAAAGTTTTTAAAGCAACAGTTGCCTATTTTTTCCACATTTTAAATGAAATAAGCTGTCCTTACATGCAAGAGAGTCTGGAAAATTACTAATATTTAAATTCATATTCTCCCTTGGAGAATACTTTCAAGGCACTGATCAATAGATTCCTGAGATTAAGTGAAGAACTACATTAACAATAAGCACTTTCTATCTGTTACACATAATTTCTCTTTATACACAGACAGTGTAAATATTTTTCTTTTTCTCTCCCCCTTCCCCAAAAACTCACAAATCAACAAGTCTGGTCACAGTAACAAGTGCAAAATAGCAAATGAACCTGTGCAACATGCAGGATGTTTGGATTAGAAAATTAATTCTGCTAGTTAGCCACAGCAGTGCACTCCTTTAAAATACTCTTCATATCGAGTCAATAGTTCTGTGCTGTTATATACAGTCACAACGCCTTGACTGGATTTCTTTTAAGACTGTAATCTTGTTCTATGAGACAAGACTGATTTCAAAAGAGCTCACACAATCAGTTCTGCTCGGCTGTGCTACAGAAATCAGAACCCAGAGTGCCAGAGAGTACTACCCATCTAGGGCAATAAGTGCTATGTATAATTAAAATGGATAACCACGCTGGCTCCATAGTCAGGAAACTTTTCCAAATGCCTTTCCTGTCCCATAAAATCCATCTGTGGGTTTCCAAATATGCAGTTGAATGCTAACAGGGATGCATTAACATCTAATTTCTAGTGGAAGAAAAAGAATTAACCATCTTTTTTGACTCCATACTTACTAATGAAGGCAAACACCATCCTGCCAGCAGAGGATTCCTTAAGACATCACATCACAAAACATGCTCACAACTAAAACTGTGCAGAAACTGGAGAATTAGAAGACCAGGTAGTAACTCTATTTCATACCTCATAAAAACATCAAATGTTCTAGCAAAACCTACAAAGACCTACTATCTTTCCTTAGGGAAAAACCCAATTTTCTCAGTCTTCTCAACCTCCAGCATTTCACGTGCAGCACTAATCTTAAGGGAACAGCAAGAGGAATTTAAATTTGAACAATACAGAAGTCAAATGAGAAAGCGAAACATTCCGTTTTATAACTGATGTTCATTCCAATTGAAAAAATAACGGTATTATTTTTCCCTCATTTATTTTAGGAGAAGTACAATACACTGCAAACATCACTCCTGGAGAAGCAAAAAACTAGGACTGACATACAAATACTTCATAGGGAAAGAGTTGGATGCAGGGGAATGACCAACACACAGCTCAGAAGGCAAAGCCATTAAATCCAGCTTACAAGAATCATGTGTCTGGAATTAAAAGGATAGCATTTCAGCATCTTTTTACTAAAGACAGAGAGAAAAAAAAAATCTCAACTCTCCCACTTTTCCAGACATTGAAAAAATATACCATAGAAGATGTTGAGAAACACTGTAGGGCACTGTTGGAATTGCAATACAGACAGTTTGTGATGAAAGCCTGTGCCATGTTTATTAGAGGCCACTCAAAGTGTCTCGCTTTTCCTGCCTTTGTCCTTCCCACCTCGCTATCACAGGGACGTGGACAAAAAAGTCTACATGTAGACATTAGTCCATACAGCTACAGTGCACGTTTAGATGCAGCATTTGGTGCCCAGCACATGCTCCTGAAAGATGTTCTTGCCACCCCCAGGAACTTCTGCATATCTATTTCATTAATTATTCTACAAACCTGTGGGTAGAGACCAGCTAAAGAAAACACAGTTCTAACTTTCCTTGCATGCCAGGAAAATACGTAACAGTGCTATCCACTACTTCAGCATCTTAAAGTTGTTTTAACACTTCTGAAAAATTACAAAATGAGAGCAAAACCAGAGCAGCTCTATTTCAGTATTCACAGCATATTCTGAAGAAGCCAGCACACCCTCGGCTTCCATCTCCCAACAATTCCATGGTTCCAAAGCAAGAAAGGCACCTGGGAGTGGAGTATTTATCTCTTTTCGTAGGCTTCTCCCCAGTATCACCAGAAGGGTAAACTCCATTTCTGTCCAAGCTATGCAAGCAGAGGGCAGCCTTCACTCTTGGCACAGTAATATGATGTTTTTATAACCTCCATGAGCTGGCTCACTTCTCCAAAATGAAAAAATGTGGTATAAATAAGACAACTGGAGAGCTGGATTAGAGGAGAATATTTATCAGTATACACTGTGCAGCAACTGTTCACTGCCAGGTATGACAGTCCTACTGACTGGATTTTTTAAAAGTTTAATTTCAGAGTACTACAGCAAATGAGAGGAGTCAAAACACTGGAACTGCAGTCAACTTCCACTGAGAAGGACAGGGCAAAGACTGGTGGAGCCACGCTATACAATGAAAGCAACTATTTTAAACTCATCAGAGTGACAATTCCAAAAAGTTCAGAAGAAGTTTTCATGTCTTAATCCTGAAACGTAGGAACACCTTTTTCCAGTGTACTGTGTAAAAACGAAGCAGTGTTTGTTGTGTCTGCACACAGAGGGGCTGAGCTAATGAGTAATGATGCAACACCATGGCCTCATATAGGCTCCAGATTGCCAACGTGAGCCGCCAAGGCTTGCCTGCTGAACTAGCTCCTGAAAAGAGTCAATACATTCCTATCCGTGTTTAAATTCCACTTCCAGGATCATTTTGTTGTTGCACCAGAAAACCAGTGATAAATTAACATATGACAGGATTCAGGCTTAAATACACATTAAAATACCATTCACTATCAAAATATTGCAAAAAGAAGGACACTGTGAGTCTTTATAATGGACAGACTCAGTAAACTATGTCTGTCTTTTATAATGTCTTACTGAAAACATTTAAGCTCGCCAAGACAATTTTGATTCAACCAGGCTGGAGCAGCCACACAGAAGTTGTGTTTGCAGAGTACAAGGGTGGGGGCCTTCAGCAAAGTAAACCCCAAACCAAACAAGAGCAAAACTGACACTGAGGTCCGTGGGTAAGCATGGAACTCCAAAGAGCTGTGGCCAAGAGCATGCTTGACCATACCCTGTGTCACAAAGGTAAGCTCCATTGGGAGGACCTTCCTTTCCTCCACTATGGAAAACGTTCAGTGGAAACTCTGTGGATTTTAAAAGAAACTTTTTACATTTGTCCCAATACAAAACCTGTTTTCCAGCTACATTCTGAACAAAGGTACCCAGTAGTAATGTGCAGAAAAATCAACACTTGCCTGATTTTCCCTCATTTATTACAAGAAACTCTGCTTCGTTCTTAATGCAAAGACAGACACTTTCTTTAGAACTAAACAAAGGGAAGCATCTGACTAATAAACAGACCAAACCAGCAGCTGCAAATCTGATGCACGTTCCATTGTCTCAACCTACTACAAGCTACTACTGTTCATGCCACAGGCTGCCAGCAGGTACAGGTGGCACTGACAGGAGGCAGACTGCTGCTGTGCTCTGCTCACAAACACCCAGCGCTAGGTGACTTCTTTTAGCTACAAGCCAACTGATACTCAGTAGCGACAGCTTTCTTCTCCTATGTTTCTGTGTATTATGTTAAAATAACAGCAAAATTGTATTAAGGAATAAAAGGGGAAACAACTACGTGAGCTGTTGCATTTTGAAATTTAATTTGTAAGTTAGAACTTTCCCTCTTCACTTTAAAGTATCTTGGACAAAAATTAAGGGTTTATTTTACTGAAGTATTAGCAGACTAGAATTAAGAATTGTTTACAAAAAGAATCCTCCAATCTTGCTCAGCTGCACACATCTTCTCCCTAACAGAAATAACTTATGCTGGTAGTAATACACTTCATCAAATTTGAACCAAAGAAATGGACTTGTGAATCAGTTGTTTTATGAAAGACAAACTATTACTTGGTAGAATTATAGTAACAAGCCACAGTGGAGGTTCTAGCAATGCTGCTATGTGACAACAAGTGACTTTTTCTAAAAAAACACAAGGACACAAACCAACCAAGTGTTTCTCTTACCTGAGCTGCACCTCTCAATGAAATAACAGGAAGATTCAAAGGATGTAAGTCATAAACAAGTAAGGGAAAAATTAATTCAAATATGAAGCTATTAAAAAATACCAACAAAACAAATAAAACCAAGCAGCCCTGGTTTACAGCTGGAAGCAGCTCATTTCCCTCAGGGCAGTCAGCAGCAGCTGACCTGCTGCAGGGATTGCTGCCGGCTCCCCTCAGCTGCTCGGAGCTCTCTGCTGCTCCTGGCCACCGCAGGCAGTGCTCACACCTGCAGCTGATCACAACAGCTGATTTTCATGCCCTTTTCTAGCAGCATCACCAGGAACTTAGCTACTGCCAGCAACTAAAGTAGTATAGAGGTATTTTTTTACTCAGGAAGTGCGTGAAAAGAGAAGGACAAGTCCGAACAGTGCTCACATTTTCAAGAAGTCTGAGAAACACTAATCTACCCCATCCACTACTTCATCAGCAAAGATCTGTGTTCATTCAGACAATCTGATGGGCCTGACACTAGGGCCATGCTATTTTTGAAAGTTTTTTAAGAACTTTCCTACCTAGAAATTTTCTACTTAGACATAACAGAGGCATAAAGTAAGTCAGGGCCAGAAATCACACAGGTATTTAAATACTAATTTCAAAAAAATAGCTACAGAAGACTTAGGTTTCAAACTGCTTTACTTCTTTCTGATCTAGTGAAAACACCGAGTCTCCTTCCTCCAGCCATTGCAGTTTCCAAGTAAGCATCCAAATCCCAGAGGTGGTACAATACAGCCACATGGCAGGTTCATGGGGCACTCCTGAAGATCTCCCTAAAGCACACAGGTCACAGCATTATAAAAATCATTAAGCATCTGAAAATGTGCTCTCCATCCATACTAAAACCTGGCTTAGTTTATTGAAATGGAAAACAGGTTTCTTGCTGGCTGTTTCCCAGGCAGAGTGGTACATTTTCAGATGTCTGGTTATGTCATGGGGAATCCTTCCCACTGGTAAATGATCATATCCCCACATTAGCAGAATAAAAGTATTTGCAGCAAAAAGCCCCTTCTGGAGGACTGGGTGGGTTTGTGATGTCTAGTTACACTCTAGGTCCTTTTTTCAGTGCTATGAATTTATCAAGGTTTCACTCTATACAGAAGTAGATTCTTCTTCCTCTCTGCCCACCAGAACATCTCGCATGAAGTTACTTATCTTCCTTAACACTCACATTAATTTTGTAAAAAAATTTAAATATGTATTTATGATGCAGGATATGAAGTTAACTATACTCTCTGATTAGCCAATATTTTATTCCCCAGCTCTGCTGTGAGCAATTTTCTCACAGTCCCATGCTTATCCTGCATTCTTGAGGCAAAAAAAAAGAAGAAGAAAAAAAAAGACTTTTTCAAGAGATCTCTTAACCATGTTGTGGGCAAAGGCATACAGCCTACCCTGTGTATTTGGATTTTCATTTTTTCTATTAACACATCAGTCTGATGATTTCCACTTCTTCTGTGAACTTTACGCTACTTATACACTGAAAACCAGAGCATTTAACAGTAAGCATCAGCCATGATAATAAAAATTCTGAAAGTCTAGTCAAAAGAATAATGACCAGGTGAGTTTATTTTTAAAAACCACTAGTTATTTTCAGGTCATTTAATTTTACAATGTTACCTATTGCTTTTGGAAAATATATATAATATATTTTGAAATACAGATTTCAAAACAGGCAGCCCTGTTCTCCCTGCAGCTACTGCAGGTCTCAGTCCCAAGCATTAGTGTACTTTCACTGACATGTACTTGACTTTTTTAAGAGTCATTTTTGTCATCCTCCATGAGACAAGGTTTCACTTAACTACCTCCCCACAAGCAGAGGGTCAGCATTCAGGCTGTCCTGTGCCAGCTGTTTTGTGAAAGAAGAGCTGATGTGGGCTTTGCTGAGGCAGCTGTAGCAGGGCCAGTCAGCTCAAATTAAAGGCTTTAGAGACAGTAACATGGTTATATGTGACCAAGTCAGAGACAATGTACAAATTAAAGTTAACTGAACTAGTAATGTTTGACCATGAGATTCAGAAAACATGTGCAAAGCAGCCTCAGCTTACTTCTGAGTCACATTTAAGGCCTTTAAATATTGAGCACTACAGCCAAACCATTTTTAAGTTGTATGCACATGGCATATACATCACTACTACTACTACTACTGCAAATATGAACAGAATTTCACCAGCACTCTACAAAGGAATCAAATATCCAGAAGTTCATAAAGTTTTACAAACTACTAAGTTGTCCTAACTTTACATCCATTTCTCCATTACACATGAGTGAATAAAGACTGGTCAAATAGAAAGGGATAGAAACCATAAAGGCCAGTTTGGCAACAGGTGTCAGCAGGAGCTAAGGAGAGGTACCACTACTGAGCCCCAATGAGTACTTGTTGAACCTATTCTATGAGATGGAAAAACAGATCAAAATCAGCCTTCAAAATGCAAGGTGAAATCCCAGTAAAGATTTTTTTTTTTTTTAAAGGAAAAGAAGAAGAATCAATGACTCAGAAAGTAATCACTCCTACACTGCTGGCAGCTACTTGAGAGAATTACAAATGTATTCAGATGTATTAATTCAGAGGGCTGCCTGAAGAGGGAGAGATTATGAAGAAAGTGAAATACCATTGACAATTAATTCATATTCTTGTTCCCACTGCTCCCCACCCCTGCCATGTGAAAGCTTAGAAGGAAGGTCCTACTTCTGATCAACAGATAAACTGAAACAGAACTTGTTCACAAAGCAGGTATAACTAGTACATCCAGCAGGAAAGAATGGACGCTGCCTATCAACCTTATCTCTCCCTAATTTCCCAGTAAGGACTCATCTATCCCATCACCTGGCTCCATCACCCGCACACCATCACAGAGCTCCTTCGCACACTCTCAGCACCCCCAGCAAAGCCTTCCCCACCCACACACCCTCCCAGGCACCTGAAGGCCTTCCCGGGAGAGCGCAGGCACAGAGACCCCTGCCCGGCCCCCGGCACATCCCGCCCGAGCCGCGGGCTGGGCAAATCCCACCTGCCGCTGGACTTTTCCGGGCTCCTGACTGAGGGGGCATTTTTTTGCGCTCGGATTCTGGAGAGGGCTCTCCGAGATCCCTCCAGCCGTGCTCCGCCGCCATCCCCCGCCTCAGGCGGCTGCAGCCGGACAGGGCGGCCNCGGCGCCGGGCACTGCGGGGGTCCCGGCCGAGGGAGGGGAAGGGTGCGGGACAGAGCCAGCCCAAGCGGCCTCTCCGCCCGCCGAGCCCGCGGCCTCGGGGCAGCGGGAGCAGAGTCGCCGCAACACGGCACTGGTTCTTGAAGGCGGTTTTCTTTCTTTTTTTCTTCGCCCCCCCCCCCCTCCCTAGTG
>VWZN01005152.1:429949-486688 GCA_013396955.1 Regulus satrapa | reverse complement strand
TATTTTGCCCGCTAAAGAGGAAGCCTCTTTAATGTATTTCCTGTTAAAGCAATGACACCCAAATGAAAAAAAAAAAACCAGTGTATTTATGCAGCGCCTTTATTCCCGGAGCAGTTTCCGATTCGCGACCCTGACTTGGGGCACTGTGTCCTGCGGTGCCGTTCCCGGACTCCAGGAATTCCCAGGATCCCGGCGTTCGCACGGGGCTCAGCGCGTCCCCTCCCGGGAAGAGCCGCTTCTGGGTAAGGGCTGGCATCCCCGCAGGGACACGCACTCCTTACCCAGGTGGAGTGGAGCGATTTGGTCAGACAGCCCTGGTGAAACTTGGGGAAAAAAACCACAAAAAACAACAACAACAACAACAAAAAACCAAACCAAACCAAAACAAAAAAAACCCCAAAAAACAAGAAACAACAACCAGGATTAAAGAGAAAAGACAAGAAACTACTTGATTCCTCAGTTCTTAGTGCATCGTATTAAAGGATTAATGAAATTACTCAAAGCTCCATAAAGATGTTGAGTGATTGTATTTTGCTGTGCATTTCAATCACCCTTTGCATCCAGTCCCAAGGAGGTGAAGTGATGCACTTTGCATCTTCAACCCAAAGCATCTATCAGTAGTTTCCTTCTGAAACTGTAAAAACTTGAGTCATGATCTTTGGAATGAAACCCCCTATAGAAATCGTTAAAAGTTTGGGGGTTTTAAAAAGTATTTTTCAAAATATCAATTTTGTAATCTAAAATAATAAAAAAAAATTGCAAATTGGGGTTTTTTTGTGATCTTTCTCATACACAAAACTTCTAAAGCAACCTACCTGTAACCAGTTAGTTAAAATAAAGAAAAAAACAAACTTTAAAAGACTCTGGAGGTTACAGTTCATAAATTGAGGCCCAGTTGCAGCTTGCTGGAATGATATCCTTATAACTCCTGCAGTACTGCAAACCATGATGATCTGGGTGAAATGTAGCTCGTGCCTCCAGTAATCAAACTTCACTCTCTGTTTTCAGTTAAATTTTGTTATTTCCTACTTAATTTATTAAGCATTAAGTAATTAATTCAACTTCTCACTATCTGTTTTGGAGTGATCAAATGCTAGGAGTAAAACCCTTCAATGTACAGGGGAAATTTCATTCCCAATTCACAAGCCAAAAGTGTTCAAATGGATCTAGGTATCTACATATGAGCAGAACTGTATAAGCAAAGTTTCTATAAAGCAAAATTTCTGATTTGGGAAATACTTAAAAAAAAATTAAAGCATAAATATAATAGAAATTTTATAGACATCATAAATGCATTGGAAGTGTTTTGTGTTAAAGATACTAGTGCTTACTTTCAGCTGATTAGATTCTCGTGCACATTAGGTGTATAAAAAAAAAAAATTAGCCACCACTTGTATATCAATATGAAAACCTAAGATACTCAATTGTTACATTTTAGGGCTTTTTATCCTGCCAAAGAAGTTTGAAAGCATTTGTGTCAAATAAGTATGATTTCCACACTGCCTCTTTTTCATGTAGACACCAACCATGTTTGCTCTGCCATGTGTTGTGGAAAGGCCTGATATTTTGAAGTCATATTTAGTCATAGAAATGTCTTCTTTCTATATATTCAGAGTTTGTCTTCACCTCTTTTTTCTGGTTGAAAGTAGTATGTATATAAGCCTCTTGAAGGCTTTTCCTGACTGCAGAGATGGGATATTAGGCATTTATTTGAAGAAATTAATATGGTAAACAACAAAATTCTGCTAACACCCTTCCAATAGTGATGTGCTATCTAATTTAGCAAGAGTTGGCTAGAGCATTCAAACCTGGCTTGGCTGAGTAATTGTTTACTTATACACAGTGTGTAGTTGGAATTTCATAGTAAAATATTAAGCTGTGAGCATACATTCTTGCTGCCTATTTTATACCAGTTCTAGATGTTTATCCATGCATTACAGCAAATCGAAAACTATATGGCTAAAATGAAATTTCAGTTCTACTTCTTATTTCATCACTACCTTTTAAGGTTTCTTTAGGCTTGACCTTTTCTGTGTTTATATCCCACATGAATTATTTAATTTTGATTTTTTTTTCAAATGTAAGAATAAGTTCAGTATAGCTTTAGGTGAATCATGCACATTAGTGGTTTGCATTTTTTAATCTCAAAGTTAGATCAATGTCATGTTGTCAACCTCTAGTAAGAAAGAAAATACCAGTTCAAGTTAGCAAACAATTTTTTGAACCTGGAGTGTTCAGGTTCCCACTGAAATCTTATGTGACAGCATTGCTTAAAAAATTAATTGAAAAAGTTCATGACACTGACAGAAGTAAATCTTCCCGTCTAAAATCGTGTTTTAAAAAAAGATAAATCTTAAACCAGCATACTTTTCCCGTATTTTTAATAAAGCTGCATACATGGCAGATACACTGGGAAAAAACCCCTCAATCTTAGAAAGCTACTGGAATCTTGATTATGGTGCCAGTTAAACTGGCAGGCTTGAAGCAAATCAATATTGTTTCAGTTGTTTCCTAAGGCTGGAAAACCAGACTGTAACTCTTGTAACCAAGCTAGATAAGCACAAGCTATTGGCACAGCCTTCATTGTACTTAGAAAATAGGAGCCAAGAACAAAATTTTTGGAAATGATGACCATAGTGGAATTTTACAAGGAGAAACATAAGAATTATGTATTATGTCATGCCAAAACTGCACTGCCATACTCAAAGCTTGCTATCGAAAAGCAGTAATTTAGGGAAGGAGAATTACATAGGTAAATGTATTAGGTTATAATAATTTTCCTTTTTTTTTTTTTTTCCCTTCAAATTAAAACAAAAAAGTCAGATCCAAACAACAGATCTAAAGCTAAAATAGATAATGGCAATGGGATCTGACCCCATGTCATACAGGATTAGTTTCTCATCACAGACATGTAGTTCTTGTTGATTAAAAGCAAATGTGTGAAAGCAGACATCAGCACCTCCCGTTGCAATTAGGAGCTGGCAGCCACGGAATCATGTATTGCAGTTCTGGTCTCTTTGCCACTCATTTGTACTTTTTCTGACACCTCACTACACAAGAGTGTCTGACTGTAGGTGAGCAACTTAGTTTATGAACAATTCAGGATGCCTTGGAATGGGACAAGGAAACAGATTCAGAGGGAACAGGAACTTGTTTACCTGGCTGCTGATAGAATCACTGGAAAGGTGCATATACCAGGATTTGGTATATATACTTGGTATATATATATTTGGTATATATATATACAGGTATATATACTACTTTGCTGACTGTTGGCAGCAGGAAAGTCCCAAACTGGTTTTGAGTCTGGGCAGCAGTGTTCTCTTTCAAAGAAAAAGGAAGTGCTGTGGACCAAGCCATGAGAAAAGCAGCCTTTTAAACTCCTTTTACCCTTTTAACTCCATCTTGCAGAGAAACTATTATATCATAAGTTCATTTAAAATTAAAAAAAAATTGCTCTCTGACCATCACCTAGAATACTGATCTCCCTCCCAAGCCTTAAACACCACGTTAAGAGGTCATTCTCAGTCTTGGGTTTTCTATCTCGGCTCCAGAGAGCCCCCAATTCCCTCCATATCTGCCAGAATTTCCAAGGAAACCAAGCAAGCAGAATGCTGGAAATCTCTGAAGCAGCAATCAGAGCAAGTTCTGCATTTGTACTGAACTTGACCTGATGTCACCCAACACTGCAAAATGGCCCAGAAATTTCTTTGGATTTTTGCCTCTTTTTCCCTCCGTTGCTGTCAATTTCTGGAGGAATAACAGAATACTCACCTACGATTTTTGGAAAGGATCAGTTCCTAATCCCCAAAATGATCAAGCAGAACAGAATGCAGCCTGTTTATACAATTCCTCAGAGTTCCTGCAGCTATGTGGGTGCTTTCCTTCTCTCTTAGGGCCATTGGCAAGCTGAGCCAAGCACATGGATTTCTGTCCCTCTGAAGAAAACCCATGGATACCAAGGGGCTCCAGCAGGCTGTGAAGGTCTATGTGACTGGGGCTCACAGCTCCAGCCTGACTGCCTAGAATTCTCCTTCTTCTTCTTCTGCTTTCATTCCTCCTCACAGGCTTGCATCACTTTGAAATCTAGCTATGCAAATAATAGCAAATGTCCATCTGAGATCCTGAGAGGTTTATAATTAACCCCATTTTCTAATCCTTGGTCCAAGTTGGAGGTGTGGATGAACCACACAGCAAAATATCCCAGTAGCGCCCACAATACATCGAGATTCTTGGAGACAAAATCAGAACTGAATTTTTTTAAAAATACCAACTACCATTGCAAACAGGTAAATATTAATTTAAAAAAGAAGTTACTGTAAACTAAATTTCCACAAAAAACAGAAGCATCTGTGTTCTGGGGCTGCTACAGTCATTAACTTTTACATATCTGGCTTGACTCACAACAGTCAGCACTAAAGCAAGGATAATGGGATGTACTCAACGTTCCATGTGTTATGGGAGGGACCAGAATATTGTGACCCACTATTTGGGAGTGCTGAGATTAAGAACATGCCAAAAAAGCATATTCTTGATCAGATTTTCTATCTGCTGCATCAGGTAGAAAGATCTGCATGATTTTCATCAGTGCTGCTATGGAATCAAGAGGAGCCAGATTAAAACCAAGCATGAGTATGACTAAAATAATACAGAGAGTCTTTGGGTTTATTTTTAATGCAGGAGGACAGTAATATAGTGACCACTGACCAGTAGTTGTTCATCACACACACATATTGAAATGTCTCAGTTATTAATAAAATATCTCACAGGTCCAACTCAAGTACAAGTTTCAGCTCTTGAGAAAATCACCAGTGAACAGGAAAATTATGAAATTGCTAGTTAGAGAATCAAACATCAAAAATTTCAGCTAGATTTAAAAACTGAAAGTTGCTTAAATTTTTCATTAAAAGCATACACATATAGGTATTAAAATGGCAGTTTTGCTTCTAAACCATGGCTTAAACCAGTCATCACAGGAGCTGTCAGCAGTATTTTTTATTTGCTAGAGCGCATTCTGTATCATGTTGTGGCAAATAATGTGCTTTCAGGTTTTGAGTTATCTCCACAAATGGGAACAGTCTAAACACAGCAATATTTATTCAATTATTTAGCACTCTTCTTGGCATTGTGGCATTTTAACATGCCACAGTAGCATTACTCACATTCAATATGCTTTAAAAATGTGGCATTTTTAACCTGGAAGTATTATTTTAATGGATGAACAACAAGGAGGGAGGCACAGAAAGAAAGGGCTGACTGTACTGTAAGGATACAGCATCAAACAACAATTGTCACCAAATTGTACTGTCCTTGGCCTGCTGCACAAGGCTGAAACTGCTGCAAACATAATCTGGGCACCTGTGGGAGAGATTTATTATGAGAATGATGGAAACCACCAATTGAACAGGTTTTATTCAGTGCTATCATATTTCACTAGATTAGAAATCACAAGTGCTTTAAACAGGTGACTTTACCAGGTAAGCACATTGTCAAAACTTGTTTCAAGAGTATATATATTTTTAATAATACACTAGTCTACAATAAACTACAATATTAACTCAAACTGATATTATCTAAAAAATGCAAGATCCAATATAATTCAATTAAATACTACTCTAACAATTTTTATGCAAATGACTTTACTCCATCCTGCACATTCCTTTATCTCTGGAGATCATTCTCAATTTCCTTTTCTGTAGATTTTCAAGCACTACACTGCATTTTGTTAATATCACCACTGAAGCTGAAGACAATATTTCAGCTCCTAAGCCTACCAGAAAATTATAGTTAGATTTATACTGGCTTTAGTCACACAACTTTGCTTTCCAATGATATTTCAAAGTACTTTACCATAAAGACTAGAAAGTTCAGACAGGACACCAGCATTATTTTTGGTCTATTCTGAATTTCAAACTTGCTCTTGAATCTATTAATAAGCTTCAAACAAGAATGTTCGTTTAGAAGGAAGGCCGTTAGTGCATCCTAGATTGCCAAACTCTTCCCATTTTAAGTTCCAGTTGCTTATAACTTTGCCAGACACTAAATGCTTGGGCTGAAATTTTCCATGCCATGTCTGTGTCTCAATCTGAGATGTGTTGGAAAATTTCATCTAAAATAAATAGAACTGTTTCCAAGAATGAGTATGGGGAAAAACATTCTGTTTTACTGGGGGAGAGAGGGTGGAGGGAGGGAGAGAAGGGAAAAAAATCAAGAGATATTTTCACTGCAGAGCCCAGTTGCTCTGATTCCCTGCCCTGAAATTGGCAGGAAAGGATAATTCTGTTTAGAATTACACATTTTTTACTTTCCCTGTGAAAATAACTGAGTATGAACTACTTACAAGTTGTTGAATAATTGCTGCCTATGTGAATTTACTGCAACTTGGGATGGGAAAGTACCTGATGGGCTGAGATCAAACCCATGAAATTCTGAGGTGTACAGTAGATGCCCAGGCCCAAAAGCTCCACAGACAATCTGGGCATGTGCTTCTGCAAGCCCTCAGCCCCCTGACACTCTTCTGTCTTGCTGTGTTACACCAAAAACCGGAAGCATGAGGTGAAACCCATTACGCCCGTCCAGTGCAAGAAGGAAGCAGAAGAAGCTGGAGGAAGAGGTGGGATGGAATTACTAACAGAGTCATTAACTAGCATTTCAAGGTGACCTAAGGACCAGACAAACCACAGGGAAAGGCAATGGCCCTTTGCAATTTGATGTGGGGTTAGATTCTTCTTGCCCCAAATCTGGAGTGCAGTTCCAGCAGCAAATAATCATTGGTAATTACATCCACACTGAAAAGATTTCCATCTCTGGCTTAGGTATTCCAAGGGTGAGTTTGTAAACAGAAGATATCGGTCTCTCCAGTACTTTAGTGACCTGCTGCCACCAACACACTGGAGGAAGTTGATTAACTCAGGAATCAGAAGAACAAGACCTAGTCCTGCAGCAGCAGCTGCAATGCCTACAGAGAAAGGAGTCAATGGGAAGAGAAACTTGGATTAGACTGGTAATGTTGGAATCTGTAGGGACAAGGGAAGATTGCAATACTCAATAAACCCCATATAGCACACACGTGGCATCTCCAACTTAGATACCCAAATGATTACAAGAGACAAGGCTGTGTCCTGCCATCAAATGTATTGGGATGTTCCTATTCATAAACCATGAGAGAAAAAAGATGGGCAGAATTGCCAGATCCATGATGGGCAACAAACTTTGTGTCAGGGTCAATCATGAAGAATGAACAAAAGTCCAGCTTACCTGAACTTTGTTTTTGAATTGCATAAGTTGCAGTTGCTTCCTATTTTGGATTTTTAGCTGTCTTTGCTCTCATATTCCACAAAATCCTGCACAGCCATTATGGCTTTTTACTCCCTTTTCTGCTTAGCAGCCTCTGGTGTCTTCACAGGGGCAACATACAGTCAGAATCACTCAAAAAGAGTCCAAAGAATTACTGTTCTCCTTCCAAGGCCTCTGGTGCAGATGGAAAGCCTTTGTTGTCTGTTTCATAGATATCTGGCTGCCATCACTGACAATATTCAGAAAATGAAGATGTCTGGGATGTTGTGGTAAAAGAGAAGTGTGAATTGAGGGGAGTAGTTTGAGGCCTTGTAGGCCTTGAGTCGAGGGCAAAGCCACAGGATCTACTTACTGTGGAGAAGTAGTGGAAATTAGAGGACTGTATCTGCTTCTGCTGTAGAGGTCCTGTATGATTGGAAAAAAAGAATACTTTCCAAAGCTAGACATCTAACCATGTGATGCTTCTTTTCTGACTGGACATTCAAGATTATCATCTAAGGGATTGCAGACCTGTCACAGTTGGAGCTGCAGCAACCAGAAATTGCAGCTTAGGCATATAAAGTGTAATAAAAAAGTGATGAGCTCTTGAAGCTCGAGAACCTTAAATTCAGCCTCTGACATTTGTAAATGTTTTTAGCCTCAGGTAATTCCTATGAAAGACTTGCAAGATGTTTGGCAGACTAACCAGTTAAGGAGGACCATTGAAGGGTGACTGTTGTAAAAGAGAGATACCTGTTGTTACCTATGTCAGTCACCCATTGTTGTTACTTAGTTGGGTATGAGAATAGGCATTTATGTTTATATGAAACACTTAGACTGTGTAAGTGAATGGAAGCACCTGAAAAAATTACCTTCTCAAAGCAATAGCATATATCACAAAAAAGCCCAAAAAAAACCCAACCACAGAACCCACACTGGAAGAATAAACTGAAGAAAGGAGAAAAAACATTTTACTATAGGTTCCAAGAAATGCCGCTTCAAAAATAATTTGTCCTTACTTCCTCCAAAAGCTCTCCTGCATAAAAAGAGATAAGTGGAGTTTTTTAAAGCTTGTGGCAGCAATAATAGTGTTTCATATATCAGAGCATATTTGAAAATCGTCACAATTTTACTTTGTGTTGTGGATAGATACACCTATCTTTTCATCTGGAAGAACTGTCAGTGAATCATACATGTTACTGCATTTCTGTTATAATCATTAGGAGTAGAATTAGAATTTTTCAATTGGACAAACATAATTCTTAGTCATGTCAATCTTGATGATTAAAAGAAGAGTTAAGCATAAACCAGGCAACAATATTTTAAAGTGGTTTTATTTCCTGCTCAACCACCTCAAAATTAACAATCTAATATTTTTTTCTCCTCATATAAGTGCATAAAAGATCTACACAATTTAAGCATTGCATAGTCTTTGTTTTGTATGGGAACAATTTGAAATAGATTTTTTTTTTTATTGACTGAAAAAAAATATGCTGAAATAGAGGAGAAAGGACTCAGTGCTATTCAACATTCTGTCCTGACTTAGGTCTCTTTACATACTCTTACTGATGCATGTAAAAGTTAGTTTTTGCTTAACTCTATAGGAGTAATATGTCCATAAAATAATGAATACTTTAGTAATTTAGGATACATATATGAACACAATAAAAAAAAATCCTAAATTAAAAAATAAGGGGCTCTATGGCCAGGCATTTCAGTAATTCAATGCCCTAGTGATTTATCAATGCAGAAGAATTCTGACTGATGGCATAGCCAGAACCACTTGATTAAGGTTTCTGTTCCACAAAGGAAATGCTCAGTCAGTCATCATGCCTGAGCTGACCTTGAGGCTAACTTCATTTCTTGAGTGTCTCAGGTAAGAGCCTGATCTCTCAAATTCAAATTGCACAATGCTTTTCACTGATTTTGCTTGTTTAGAAATTAAGGAGATTGGCAACAACTACAGTGCATATAAGCTTTGTTAAATGCTTGAGGAACCTTCAAAATTGTTAAGTCTTTTTAATAAGGGAAGAAATCTTAACTATGTTAAGACACTGTAGATGCTAAAGCCTCCTTAGGAATTTAGAGTAGCCCAGCCACGCTAAGGCACTAAGAGCTTAAAGAAACATTAATTGGTTAATAAGCCATAAATTCTTAACCGATCTTAAAAGAGTTAAGTGCTCTAATCCCAAATGCTTGATTCTTTCATCCAGTCAAAACAATCAATGAGATCAAAACTGTGAGCCTCTGAAGTTCAGTATAACTTTCCTTTGTGTTGCTGGGCTGCAGTCTGCAACCAAAGTCTGAACTCATGCTCTACCAAACCTTCATGTCCAGGGACTTCAGCATGCTTGGAATTAATATCTCTCTGCTCTATGGATGAATTTGTACTAAGAGTTCAGTTCTAAACACCAGTTACCTGAAATGTTATCCAAAGTTATTTTCTCTTTTTTTTTTTTTTTTTATTTTTTAAAAAATATTTTATACTAGTAAAAGTAATTTACTGATCCTTCTTGTTGAAATATTAATATGCCAAAAACTTAGTGGAGTATTGTTTAAACAAGGCAGTCACTATAAACACAAATCTCTGACTGTGGGGTCAGTAAGCCAAAGGGAATGTGAAGATTAAGGCAATGTTCCAAGAAAATTTATAGAGTTTAGCTAGCCAGACTAATTTAAAATACTATGTCTATACACACATATATATATAAGAAAAATAAACATATTTATTAGAAAGCAGTGACTTCCTTGCAATTTTACTAATTATTTCAGGTTGAAGGAAGCTTTTCAAACCACCTAATAAATTTGGGTAGACTGATCCTATAAATTGCTTCTTTACTGGTAGCAACACATTCCCCTCATATACATCAGCATTTCTTTAAATGCAATGCTGTTTATATATTTTCTGACTTCTTGTAGAAAATTATTTTTCAACCAGGAAGAGATGGCCATGAATAATTAGTAAATAATGGACACTGCTCCTTGGAATAGAAGGGCTTTACACACAAGGCCCTACATTTGTCGGACAATCTTGTGGCTCTATTACCAGTAAAAGGTTAAACTGCATTTTTGCAGTTTTGAAGTGAATCAGGAGCCATAACTGAAGAGTAGTTACACTTCTTATGAACCTCTAAACCAGGTTTGAGGGATTTTCTGTTTCTTTTTGTGTGCTGTGGAAGTCCCTGAAGCAGCAGCAGTTCATAACCACGTATGGTGTGACATAATGCAGGGGAGAAAGCAGATAATGAATGGAAAAAAAACAACCCATTAGGTTTGGCGCCATTGAAAGAAGATGCAGTAGACAGTTTCGAGGCCTTAATGAAAAAAGATGAAGAAAATAATGTAAAATTAACCCTGTTTAACGTAATTCTCAGCTAGAGAGTTGTGAGTACATGGATAAGGGAACAAGAGAAAGGAATCTGCTTCTGGGGCCACACTGAGGGTTCACAATGAGGGAGAACACCAAGGAGGCCAATTACCAAATGCCGAACACCCTGGATGACACATTATCATAGCATGCATGTTTTTGACCTGCTGAAGTGGCTCCACATGGCCTCAGAGCTTTCTGGATGTAAGTACTCAAAAGTGCCGATCAGTTTTCAAAATAGGATGCTTTAAAATAGTTATATTTGCAAAAATAAACATCTTACATGCTTTTTTTGATTACTATGTTTATTACAAGTCCAAGTTTGGTTCAACTTTTTTTCTTTACAACCATCTAAACTAGAAATCATAATTAAAAAGACCTTGTTTAAAGAGGTGGCATTTCCCTCTTCTATCACTTCAGTGGAAGGTTGGGACAAACATGGAGATTCCATGAGCTAATGTGTCTAACTCTGCCCTGCTCCAGTCAGTTTTACCAGAACAAACTGTAATTATGCCCTTCATTTAATGTTTGCTCTTGTCTGAGTGTAACTCAGCTTAATAGTGCAATTGCCATGGATTTAACAAACTGCTCCAACAAGACTGGTCTGAGACCTGCCGGAGGCAAGGAGGCCAGGATCATTACTACTCTTTATTATATTTAAGATTAATAACTAGAATATTTCTTCTTTTCATCCAGCAACTTATAATTTCGAAAACTTTGAAGTCTACGAAGGCATTGCAAGTTACACAATACCTACCCATTACAAGTTTCCTGGATTTTGAACAAAAACATTTAGGTATTTAAAAATTGCAAAGCAAATCTCTACTAAATAGGATAAATAACCTTTGAAAAAGGGTTATTCTCCCAAAGGCTAACACTCTCTAAAATAGCTTGTAAAAATACTTATTTTGTTTTATCTCTCTGTAGATACTTTTGAGGGACCGTTTATGCTTTTTAGGTATGAGAACAGACTAGTTTTTTTCCAGCCTTTATTATTGCTGTTATTCAGTTAAACTCAAATACCAAAATCTCAAGCTACTGAAGTTTTAAGTATTACAAACATGAATGTCACATACACACACATATCTATATACATTTTGAGATTCTCTTGGCTGTCATGAGGAAAAAGGTAGTAAGATAAAAAGATGGAGGATAAACTGTCAAGAAGATTGTCTCTGGTGAGAGATTGTCTAAGCCATCAGCTGCCCAGCACACCCAGGCAGTTTGCTGCTCAGTCTCACTTCAGCCTGTTTGGTTTGAGCAGAGCTCAGATTCCTGTTGGCTAATCCTTTCTAGCCAATTCTGCCATGCTATGGTTTGCCTGTCTACTCTTTTTTTCTTTTGTTTTGGGGTTTTTTTTTTTTTTTTTTTTTTTTTTTTTTTTTTTTTTTTTTTTTTTTTTTTTTACTACTACTACTCTATTACTACTACTACTACTTTTCCCAGGGTAAACTGATTCAGGAAATTGTTCTGATTTAGTTAGGTTTATTGGTTCCTTGTGGCATCAGTTTTAAGTCACATTCCCTCCAACCTTTATATGATTATTGCCACTACAGAGACTTCTGGACAGTGAATAACTGCAATTGTTACAGTATTTTTCATAGAGCGCTGGGGAAAAGATTGAAGAGAAACAAATCCTAGTGTACTGGAATATTTTCCTTTTTTCCACCTTACTCTACCAAAGGAATAGCATCTCCCAGGTATATCTGATACCACACTTGTGTACCAAACTCTGATGGGTTTGGATATTTGTAGTTAGCAAAAAAGGGTTGAGCCCTGATATTTACTCAGTGTCAAAGCCAGATTAGTTGTTTGATGGTAGAAGCTACTCAGCAGGTGCCAAGATTGAAACTGGTAAGAGTCTGTGAATGTTATTTTGTTAAAATAAATTGGTAACTCTGTGCATTTAACAGTTGCAATTAAGCATCGGAGAGTGGCTGGTGCTAGAAACCCACTATGCATTTGTTTTCTGTTTGCACTCAGCAGGTCTCATTTAGTTCATTATTGTTGTCTGTATTCAGCAACAAGAGACAAATAAAGAGATTCTTTTCAAAAAGGTCTCTGTTCATGTTTCTGCTTCTGATACAAAAATTTGTATTGTGAATTCTTGATCCATTTCCTTATTTTGGCAGTTTTTATACCTCCCCATGGCTATTTATAAAATAAAGGTGAGATTTTTTCATGGAACGGTGACTTTTACCAGCTATTTGCTAGTTATCTGATGCCACAGGGAAAATAATTAATGGATAATGTAGACATCTAATGAATTTGAATGCATACTTACATTCTAATGAAGTCCACAGGTCTTAGTGCACAGTAGAGTACTTGGCTGTTCGTAGAAGAAAATATACAATTAAAAACAAGATGCAAGCTTAAAACTTAAAGAGATTAAAATATACAGTGTGAGATGTAATCTCTGGAAGTATGTACATCTTTTACATATGTACATTGGGATATTGTTTTTTATTGTATATTGTTTTATTTAATAGTTACATTTGATTCCTAATTTACCCACTTGCAACATACCTTCTTCTTTCCCCATTCTACATATATGCAGAGAGGGAGCAGTCTGTCCACAGAAAAACATATATAATGAGGTTTGCAAGACCTTTCTAGCAGCAGGCATGCTTTTTGTCTTCTGTAACATCAAACAATGCTAGCCTGTTTCACTTTTTCCTAGCAGACTTAGGTGAAAGAAAAAAGCTTATATTTGTGCAATTTGCACAGGTGAAAGGCAAATGGAGTTAGCTTTAAAATCTCATGCTGGTGCTGAAATGAGTGAGCAGTCTTGCCCTGTCCTAAGGATGCCATAACAAATAAATGATAGCACACTGAAGTGTCCTAAAGGGATGGGCCCCTTTGGCTTTCTTCTCCAGCCTTTCTCTGGTGAGGATTCACATTTCTGGGCCATGATGGTGCTGAGGCTGTGCTCCCTCTCTGGGCCAGTGTAGGCTCCTCACAGAATCTGGAAGGCTGGCATCCACCACACACAAGCTTGTGAGCTGCCCATTAGGCCCCCAACATTTAAACTGGGGAAATGGGTTTAGGTTATCTTGCTTAAATTGCATCCTTATTTTCCAATACCATTAACATTTAGAAACTCCTAAACAAACCATAATTTTGATGATTATGGACAAGAGTGGATCATCTTAGCTCCCCAATAAGACTCGTCTATTTAACACCAATACTGAAGGAATTGGAGTAAGAGAAAACTGTGCCTCTAAAGGAAGAAATTGAATATATGAGGACTCCAGGTCTAGCATATTATGTCAGTTTTAACCTAAGGCAGAATTTTATATAATGAAAATCCAAACCCCACAAATAAAACACATCTCTTTTTAGGTAAATCAACATTTTCACTTCTAGAAGTTAAGAATCATTCAACTGCCTTTTCATAGGTGTATATGTGTATGGCTAAATGTTCTTCTTTACCAGCTTCCAGTATGAATATGGAGCCAGAGACAAATGGAAGTGTCACCTACAGTCAGAGCTGCAATAAACTCTAAATAAATAAATAAGTAAGATCTGCCAAACCAAATACACCCCAGCAAAATACCTCTTCAAAAGTGAGGTTGTCATGAATGTGGCAAGTCAGACCTTTAAAGTCTTTTCAGCTGCGCCGGAGGTGTGGAAAACAATCCATTTAAGACAATATTCCAGACAAAGACTTTGTGGTGACGCGGGGGTTAATTACAAACAACAGAGGTTCATTATCCATGCCAGAATGTTGTGTTCTCACACAAAAGGCGCTCTCACTTGTTAAATGTCTAGCCTAGACTATCAGAAATTGCATTACACTTGCTGCCCCTCCCCTTATTCTCGGACTTTCTTATTCCCGGCCTTTTTCCCCCCCTTCCTCCCATCTCTATTGAAAGACAGTAATTAAACACTAAAGCCTCTCAGTTTCTGCAGCACTGCGGGGGAACTCCTCCCTGTAATAAGCACCAATTACTGGCTGTGACTGCAGCTGATGAAGGATTATCCTCTCACTGAGCTACGGCAAGCTCTAGAGTATAATCTTCAATTAGTTCAATTCATGGAGCACACTGGCAGGCAGGCCACTACGTTTCCCACGACTTACACAAACAGCCTTTCTTTGACACCCCCCAACTCTGCACAGATGGTCCCAGCACTGTCTGTTGCAAAGTTCAGTGCATCTGGCCCCTAAACCCACCTAATGCAGGCAGCAAAACAAAGCCTGGGACTCAAGTGCCCTACAGTACCTATTTGTTTCAGTAGCAGCAGGNTTTTTTTTTTTTAATTAAAGAAAGAGAAATTATTCAAGGAGTCAGAAAACAGGTGGATAAACAAAAAACAACCAACAATCTTCTGGACCGACACTATAAATCACTTCTAGTCATTTTAACTCTGCTTGAATGTTTAATAACCTGATCTTGTAATAATGTAAATAATAGGGCTGCAACAGCTATGAGATAGGGAGAGCAAAATTAAATATCTATGTTTGGCTCTTTTTCTTCATGCTTAGGTATTGCAGAGATCCTCAAGAAATAGTTGATTTGGGGATTTTTTTACAGTGTGTCTGTTCACTACTTGGAACAAAGGCTTTTGTGAACCCAGATTTACTCTGGGCTTTGACTTCTTGCTTCTGCATACAGATATTGTATATGGTCTATGTACCAACTTTCTTTAATTGCTGAACCTAAAAATAAATACAGTAATATTCCAAAGCAGGTAGACTTTAATTAATTGTCAGTCTGCCTTTATATATGTTTTTGATACTGGAAGACTTTGCTGTGTGACTGCTAAACACAATAATTAAATAGACCAAAATAGATTAGTTCCACTGACATCATCAGCTTGCACACTGACTAATTCTGTTGCCACTGCCTTTGCTTCAGAGGAGCTGCCAGGACCAGAAGGCAGAATGTAACTCAAGGCACAACGCCCAGAGCACCTGCTTTTATGGCCTGGTTTGTACATCCAAGGGATGCAATTTCCACTGCTGCCTCCACGTGGCTGCCTCAGCAGAAGAGAACAGGATTTCTTCCAAAATCAGGGCATGTCCTCACCTGCAGAGAGGTTGTACAACCTTGCAGGATGACTTACAGCAGATAATCATCCATCTTCATTTGATTAGGATACATAGGCTCCTAGAGGTCCTCAGATCTGGAAAAGCACTTGTATGTCTGAAAGTGTTTCTGGTGGGGTTTTTTCCAGCTATACTGATTGGGATTTGATAAAATATCAAATTTTATTAGACTGAAAACAAAATATATCATTTTAATCCTTAAAGCTTTCCTTAGTAACATCCTTATACTGCCATTGATATAATCCTGCTGAAATACCACTACATACACTTCAGTCGTGGAAAAAAACCAAGTCATACAAACCTGGCACATTTGTTCTAGCTGAGCTGTTTATTTCAGTCTGGCAAAAAAGGCCAAAAGTAAAGTGTAGATCCAGTTTGTGAAATGCCAACTTTCAAATAAATGCTCTCTAACTGTACTTCCCTGTTCTGCTGCTAGAGCTGTGCAAATTATACAGTACTGTAAGTATTTTCAGAGAGAATAAAAAAAGAGAAAATTAGCCATTACCCTGAGGAATACAGAAGTTTGTATTTGCAGCAATTCAGACTTATAGACTTCAAGTGCCCCAGGCTGGTACTGTGTAAACACCACCTCCACATTGAGGCAGAATACTAATAAAGAGGATCTTGGAGGGAACACCCTTCCTATTTCCTATAGATCCAGGAGAAGAAGGAATCAAAGTTGTAGATTTCTAGTATCTCGGGAGTGATTGAGGCACCCTGCCATTATGAAATCAAGCAAATGTAAAAGAAAAATAGTCCATAAAGCTAACTTCCCTTTCTGCTGGGAACCCAGAGGGAAAAACAAACCCCAAACCCACAGTGAACAATGGGCTGCTCTCACTTGCCATGTGGGAAGGTTTTTAAGTATGAGGCCTTACGTGCATGTTTATCTCCCACATCTGGTTGTTGAAATGGGCACTTAGTTTTATTGCAGTCATGAGACTGTCTTCAGTGCTGCTATAAACACCCAACTATAGGATTTGATCAGATTCAAATGTCATTTTTAAAAGTGTATGGGCTTCAATTTAAAAGCATGGAAGATGGGTTTATTTTATAACTTGATTGATGGACAGGGAACTGAACCTGAGATCACACTAACCTTACAAACCTGGCCTCTAACCAGCTGAATTCTTGCACTGACCATCTGTGTAGCTTAAAGGTGAAATTGTCTGATGATGCAAAGGTACATCAAAGAGAAGAGCACTCTGCATCTGAACTTCTCTGACTTTGGTCATCCATGTTTGTCTTCTTCCATAATTTCTCTCACATGGAACAACTTATTTGGCTCACTCTGTAAAAACACAAAACAAAATGGGCCCATGCTCGCTTTTGTCCACTTGGCACTTTAAAAACAGAGAAGCATACAGAGGCAATTAAAAATAAGAGAAAAGCTTCCCTCAAACTGTTGTGACCTCTGAACTTGAGGAATGAGAGAACAAACTGAGGAAAATCAGTGGGAAGAATCAAGTGCCCACCTAATCGTTGATCCTTGTCACTTACAGCTGGGGTAGGCAGCACATCATGACCATAATATGGTGCAAGTCTTGCCTCTGCTGCACAGTGGAAAGATGGTGTGTATTACAGCTCCATTTTCCACTCAGGGGGAAGAAAAAAAGTAGGAAAGGGAGGTGAAAATTATCAGGCCTATTACTTTTCTTTCTTTCTTTCTTCTTTTTTTTTTTTTTTTTTTTTTTTTAAATTGTAAAGCACTGGACAGAAAAACAGACTGTATACAGTTAACACAAACCACAGAAGGGTGTATCAGAATCGCAAGTTGGAAGAGATCCATAAGGAGCATCAAATCCTGCATCCTAAGAACGTAACTTCTGGCCTGAAAACTATACTGAGTTGACTATGGTGGTAATGTAAAAGATGAAAACTGGGAAACATCCATATGAAAAAAGGATGACAGCAGGACTTGCTGGGGACACTTTGGTTAACTTTAGTTAATGTTTATCTAATTATAATAAGAGGAGCAGTGCGAATGTAAGCAATTGTGGCAGTGCCTTCACTGAGGGATTTTATCTTGGATTAATTTTCCTCAGTAATCTAGTTCAGTTTCAATTTCTAGTTTGGGCTCTAGATCCTATCAAGTGCCGTATTCAGATAGCAGGAACTTTGCTTCACCTCATAAATCACCCCACAGATCTTTTTATATGTATAGATACACTTATTTGCATATATTTAATGTAACTGTTGACAGTCCATGGCTGCTGCCTGTGAACTGCCATGAGCAGCATTGGGAATGAAGCACAGGAACTGGAGGTCTGTGTGCTATTGCAGGGCTATACAGTCTTGTTGGGATCACAGAGACGGGGTGGAATAGCTCAAACAGGAGTGGCAATGGCTGGATACAGGCTCTGTGGGAAGGACAGGCTGGGAAGATGAGGAGGGGGAGTTCCTCAGTATGTGAGACAGCAGCAGGAATGAGAGGAGCTGTGCCTGGGACAGACAGGGAACCAGTGGGAGCTTTGGGGTCATGAGTATAGGGCAGACGAGCACAGGAGGTGTGGTGGTGGGTGTTTGCTGGGGTCTGCCTGGTCAGGAAAAGCCATTTTCTGACTGCTTCATGCCCACATGCCCTGGTCCTTGTGAGAGGCTCGAACCTTGCCTGGATGGGAGGAAAGGCAATACCACAGCAGGACGCAAGAGCAGGGCTACTGGAACTGACCCTTACAACAAGGAGGATCATGTCAGGAAAGAGAAGGCTTGGGGCAGCCAACCGTGAAGTGTTTGTTTGTTCAGAGCACAAACCAGCAAAGAACAGCAAGTTCAGGGGTCTGATCACCTACTTAAGGTTAGGTGCATGCTTAAAAGCTTTCCTGGATCAGAGCCATTACTGGCCATTAATATATACACTGTGAAAAATTCATGCCAAATAGGTTATAATGCATCTAGAGAGCAAATTGAGTCTTGAACACTGTACATGCATTATTGTGCTCTGACCTGATGAAGCACGCACAATTAAAGTGTTTGCTTTAAATAATGTGCCATATTTCATTTAAATGCCATAAACAGGACATAAGCTGGACAAAGAATTGTGTCATACCTTTTAATTGAGAGCAGGAGGGTTTAAGATTAAAAATCTCCTTGGATAACACCATTCGTGCCCCTTTACAAATTGCTGAGTTTGTTAAAGGACAGCTTTCTCCTAGGAAATATAAATAAAGCCTGATGTGTTATTACCAAGAATATTCGTAAGACATTAACAAAGTTTGCAACCAGCATTATTAACAGGGCATTATTACTGTGCAACCTGCACAGTAACAGGGACTTTCATTCATCAGGATGCACATGTAATTTATTCCATGTAAAATTCGTTATCACAAATATCAAACATGCTGTGGATAATAAATGACCAAGCAGAAAAAATACAAAAAGAGCTTTGTTTCAAGACACAAAAGCAAATTGACCCTTTTGATGTAGTTGTTTTCCTAGAGAAAGGAAATGCTCATTTAGCAGATTAAAAATGAAATAGGGAAGTTGAACAACAAAAATCTTGATGAAGACAGTACTTGTTAGAACTGTATGGAAAGATAACAAGTGATTATAACAGAAAATGTGAACAGTCCAATAAAACACAAGTATGATCAAAGCTGTGAAAAAAGCAATTAAGCTGTTTTGGCACTTGACTGATGAGTTGAATGTGTGCGTGGATTTGAGGCATTTAAACTATGTTCATGAACAACTCTGTTAACAGGGCACCTACTAGCATAGTTTTTTTTCATCTTGCCCTATAAAGCAAAAAGGAAAATATTTCAAGAAACTGTGTCACTGGATAAATCAGATTTATTTGCTACACTTTATTAGACAATGGGCACTTTATATTCCTATAGGAATAGCACCTTTAAGTTACTGAATAATTGGAAGATTTATTGTAAACACAGGGTGGAAAAGTAGTTCCAGAGCTTATACAATTTTCTTTTGGAGAAATGTCTTTATGCTGAGTTGCTCAATATGCAAGCTTATCAAAGTAACTGGAAGCTTTGTTCTTTCCAGGCTACAGAGAAAAAAACAGAAATAGGAGTTTTTTAGTATCTAATTCCAAGACAAAAACTGGATCCTGAAGGCTTTTTAAAGCTCAGTATAATTCAATAACAGTTTAAATGAGACTAGCGTTAGACTGAAATTTGTTAGACAGTAGTTTGAGATGTTCTCTTGAAAGAAAGAACAGTAAGGTGGCAGAGGACAGTTGGTCCTAATTGTTACCACATTTTTGATGCAAGGAGTCAAAGGCAGTTTTTCCATTGATTTCAGTGAATTCAGGGTTTCATTCCTATAATTTCTACTGTTAAATGTTCATTTTTTTTTTTTAAGTTATGTGAGGTGTTTTACAGGAAATATAAACAGGTTGTACCAATAACAGCAAGACATGACTTTTTTAATGTTTTTGCAAAGGTAAGGCAGGGCTTCAGCTGTAGGCATTTGATAGGAAACCTGAACTACACATCATATTCTCTGCCAGGCAGAGCAGCTCTGCACTGGCTGAGCCCCATTACACTGTGCACAGAACAGAAATACCTGTCACCCAACTAACAGGCAAGCAGAGGTGGCACTACAGAGGTCAGCTTCGAATAAAAGACTCCAAAATACACTGTCCTGGAGAGTTAGTGCTTTGAAACAAGATGGAAGATGACAAAAGGTCCAATAAAAACCCTCAACAAACCATCAGCAAATACAATCCAGTGGCCCCTATTCTTGTCTGCTTGTTGTTTCCTAAGGAGTGAAATAGCGATGGAAAAAATATTATTTCCTTTGTGGAAAGCAAATGCAAAAAGTCTAGGAAAAGGTTGGTATCCTGCATTTTCACTCACACCAGTGCAGACTGCCTTCTGCTCTCACTGCTCCTTCACACTCAGGGGTGGTGGAAAAAGGCCAAAAGAGACAAGTATGACTCAGGTTGGTTTGCCCTGAAACCATGCCTAAAAGAGGCTGAAAAATGGAGCAGTATGGAAATGGGCAACCTTGTGCCTAGACACTCAGGTTTTGAGTGAGGGCTTAAGGACAGTGAACTATGACATGACAAGATGAACGTGTTACTATCCAGCTACTTAAAGCACGTGCTGACAAACCTGAATCAAAACCTGCATGGTTTCTATTAGAGGCTACATCACCACAGCTGAAGTCTCAGGTCTTCAGAGTGACAACCAGAGCACACTAAGACAAAAGAAGAGAGACAGGTAGGAAAAAACTAGCCACAAGGCACCACTGAGGCACAAGAACTGCTATTCCATGCAGCCATACAACTCAAATACTCCACTGTAAACCTTGGAAACAGAGAGTTGTAGATATAAGTGCAGTCTTGACAGTTTGGAAGGAAACCAAAGGCAGAATTACCCTTGAGCTGTCAGGGCTCTCACAGCTAGCAAAGCCTTAAACACTCCAGGACCTGTTCTGCTGCTATTTGTGCAGCACATGGAGCTTGGCTTTGGGTGTCACATGAGTCACCACAGCACTCTCAGCTTATACAGAGATGGGCAAGTCTCACACTATTTCTCAGTGAGGCAAGGAAGACAGTGCCTCCCAGAGGGGTCTCTTTCCAGGTGAAGCAGTTACAGAGATTATTGGTTTGAAAAGCTCCTGTGTAAAATGCTTCACAGTGTGCAACACTGCAGTGAGCGCTGCAAAGAGGGGCTTTGCAAGACAAACCCCATGGTATTTCTGTGACACATCATTTCACACAGCTGGCTGACGTAAGCTGGGTGAACAGAACTCTCCTGCACTTCAGCCTTTCAGGGCAGAAGGTTGGGTACCACGGTTTGCCCTCCCCCTCCCTGGTCAGTCTCAGTCAGCAGCTACCCAGTTCACTTATGCTCTTCGCCCCTCAGTCACGCATCTCCTGGCAGCTCCCCTTCACAATTTCCTCTCCTCAGTTTCCTCCCCTTCCAATTTTCCTTTTGTACTTTGTCATGTTCTCCAGCCTGCTTCTTCACATGCTCCAGCACGTGCGTGAATCTCCATCCCTCCCCTCCAGAAGGGCTTCCAAATTTCTCATAACTTCCTGGCTAACTTCTCAAAACACTACTTCTACTTACTGCTCCTGCCAGCATCCCAATAATTTCATACCCACACCACCCTGCCTGGCCCCCCTGTCAGGAGAAGCACACTACCTCATTTCTCAACAGCAAGCAGCTCACCTGCATCCTTTTACAAACAACACTTGCCAATCCCAGACATTAAGCAATTCTCACAGTAGCTTGGAATACAGAGGTTTTCCAGAAAACAAACAAAAAGCCATTGTAGAACTTTGTTTTTTAAACCCTGGGTTTTTTTGTGCCTTATCTTGAATTTTTCAAACTCCAAAACATAAGCATTAGAATGCTTTTATTTTTTAATTTAAAATGTAACTATTTTTTTCCATACAGTGTTAATTGTCATTTCCAATGCTAACATGAAAAATATGTAAAAATATTATAATTCAGAAATAGAAATTTCTTTTTTATTCTGTTGGGATACAACCTGAGTTCTGCCAACAAAATAAGTATAAACAATGACAACCACAATATTGTCACCTGTCTTTGGCTTCTTGCACCATACTTTATATTGGGTTTTAACAGTGCCCCAGAGTTTAGAGGAACAATTCTGTGCCAACAAGATCCACCATCTTCATTATAAAAAAGGGCAGTGAAGACTTTGGATTATGCTGCTTCAAAAGGCCAAAGTCCCAAGTTAGTCTCAAGGACTTATTAGTGGCAAGAAATGAAGGGAACAGCTTTGGTAAGAGTGCATAGTACTTTTGCATCACTATTGATATGATTATTCTGGTACAAATCATAATAATCAAAAGTTATCCTATAACTTTTAGTTATCCTATCCTATATAGACGGATAATTCCTCCAAGGCATGGTTACACTGCTTCCACATCCATTGCAGAGCAAATAGACGCCCTTTAGCTAAAACATCTGAAACACAAGCTACTAAGAATTTAGCTGAGCCTCTATACCTTGATTTGTTTACTTTTTATGTCAAATGATTTGAGACCTTTGAAACTTGTAGCAATTACAGTGGAGGATACTCAACCCAGGGATCAAACCTGTGTTTCACTGACAAATAATGGCGACATGCTGAGAAACATGTAATTGCATTTACTATGTGATAATCCCTTTAGACACCCTGTCTAGGGTGATATTCCTTTTAATGAAGTTGTGGCAAGGGAAGAAGCCTATTCTATGGATGAGAAGCTGACAGGAAAAGGATGACATCTCACTCCTTATTATGCAGCTCTTGAAGGACTAATCAGACCTGGGGCTGAAGGGACTGCCCTGGGGTATCAGTCATGAGTCACTGCTCACCTGGGTCCTAGTTCCATTCTTTTTAATGTCAACAATAAAACTTCCCTATGTGCCACTGAGAGCAGATCCAGGCCTAAGTTTACAGAAATTAAAGAGGTGTTAGATAGCACCGGTCAGTGCTTGTGTGTTGGGCTTGGAAAAAGTTTAAAAGCAAACCAGTTGAGGTTAAGAGTAAAAAGTTTCACTGAAGTAACAGGATGGATCTCTCTGTTCTTGCCTGAAGCATGCAGACAGAAACACTGAGCTGAATGACAGCAGTGATACATAGTATTGTTATTATAGAATTAAGTTGTATTAGTAATTGGATCATTCCAGACCTTTCTGCAGCAGATACAAACAGGAGGAAAACACAGCACTGTAGATATTTCAGTTATCCCAGCACACAAATTTGGCATGAAATCACTGAAACTTGGCTGGCTTTGATAAATGCAAGTGTGACAGAAAGGCAATTGCAGAAAGACTTAATTTAATGTTAACAACAGTGTGCCACAGCAGCACATTTGGGAGGGGAGAAATCAAAACTGCATTTGGTGAAAATACAGTGAAATACAGAGTGCTATCATCTACATAGAGTGTAGGGAGAAATATTTTGGAATCAAACTAGGGGTCCTTAAGGTAGAAGTGAGGAGGACAGAGTCATCTGGTTTCTTTAATTGACCACAAATTGACGATGAATTGCTGATAGGATGCAGCTATGGAAAAATATATTGAAATTCATTAATGTTTTCCTGAAAAAGAATTATAGAATTTCTTACAAGGGTACTCATGAGACATTGCACATGAGAATATCTGTGTGCTGTTCTGGTCATAGAAAGATGAAAACCAGAAAACATGTTACCAGAGGAATAGAAAGACTGGAAAACAGCTTGACTTACTTAACTTAGGATTAAATAAGACTCAATGGGGAGTCTAAAATACTACAATTGCCCAAAATCAATAATAGGGAAGAAGAAGGACTATTTAAGTGGAAAAACAATGTCAGCCCAATACAAAGTGATATAAAATAGGAATCAAAGTAGACACAAAATCAGAAAGATTTGGGATCAGCCAACTTTTTGAGACACAAAGAGAAAACTTTTCTGCTTTTAAGGTGCTGAGTAGAGCTTTTACCTGATAATGCCTTAGGCTTAGATAACTTTGCTAGTTGTACATTTCTAAAAGTGGTAAATTTAAAGAGATCAGATTTAATGAGTAATAAAAAATTACCTGGAAAAGAGAATTTTAAGAAAGCTACATGATTGCACTGAGACAATGCAAAGCACTTGCCCCGGACTTTGGCATGTCTTCATTTTAGAACTTCCTAGCCACGAAACTCCAAAGTTTGGTTTCGAAGTTGAGCATACAGTTGAGTTTGTATAATTTTGATGAAAGACAGCACTAAACTAACTAAAAGAATATGAAAAACACATGGGTGATGGTTTATCTGATGGACTGAATGCATAAGGTAAATTCAGACAGCAAAACACATTTTTACTGGAGTTTAATAGTGTTGTTTTAGAGTAGGAATGAAATTGTGTAGTTTTAGTTTCATAACACTGCCCAGCTGGAATTTCCATTCCCAGTTATTATAATACAAAGCTTTACAGTGGTATTTTAACTGTTCATTTTTGATGGTTTTCACACAGAGAAGTTTACTTGAATACCAGATATACTGCAAACATACTGAACATCTGGTAATTAAGTATAGTGCACAGTAATCTCCATAAAGCCCATATCTGTGCTGAAATCTTTTTAATAAATAGTTGATAATGGAATGAAGCTATTAAAAGTATTACAGCACACATGCTCAAGTACAGCAATTATTAATCCTTTAGCATGAATAAAAGCTTTTAACTGTCCATTTTACCAAGAATTCTTAAGATAGATCTGTCCTGAAATGAGTGACAGCATAGAAATATCCCGTTTGCAATAGAAAAAAGAGAGACTCTGTCATTCTAGTAAATAATTTTCATAACTGTGCAACTACCCAGTGAGTTTTGTACTCTTCTCAAACTGTTCATACCCCACTTCATGACAGCACAACCTCCACAGTCTTCCCTGAGGCAGCCAGGACACCAGTGGGAATGGAGAGTCACCTCTGGGTTACTCTCCTTTTGAGAAATACTTCACCTTGCACCCACCATTGTGGGTGTCTGAAGAGAAGTTTTCTTGAGCGGGGGAGAACACATCTGAACTAATGGGAGCAATTACCTCTCCTGGCTTAAGATTTGTTCTTTAAACGACTCTGGTATGGTGTTGATGAGGATTCATTTATTCATTTTGAACAAACTGGAGATTCTGATCTTTAAGCTGAATTCACTGACACTTCACAATTTCCAAAAGCAAGTCATGACATCACCATCCCTTAAGATGCACTACCTGATTGCCACCTACATTTTATTTCAAGAAAGACCCATCAGAACATAACAGTTTTGTTCATCCTTTTCTACCAAAGTCTGCTTCAAATAAAAATCTTGACTTATTTTTAATAACAATATTTTTTCTGTTGCATTTGATTGGAAATTCTTATTCCTAAATCAAGGCTAAGTTCACAATCCACCTTGAACTACCAAGTTTGAAAGGTGGCATGTCTTCAGATTCATAGGAGCAGTCTGTTTATAGTACTGGGTATTTTCCAACCTCAGCTTTTCCAATGCCTATTTAAGGCCTTCTGTACTTTTCCCAGAAGTACTGGTACATTGTTTAAATCACTGGTATGACTCATTAGCTTATTCTGTATTTTAGCCAGTGAAGTTCCTCTACCTTACACTCATATATATATATATATTTCCCCCCCCAAGAAAACTGTGTCACAACACCTTGTGCAGTTGGTTGATAGTTGTCAAGCCAAACGTGACTTCACACCAGCAATGTCAATGCCTTACACCCCAAGACACCCACATCCCAACGCAGGAACTGCTGCTGTGGCACCACTTCCCTGGGTACATCCAGCTTCCAGCTGTGAATCATTCCCCTTCCATTTTGTTTCATTTAGCTCTGGACAGGAGACTGAATAAAATCAGTGACAGCAATATTCTGTTAATGATGTTTATCAGGATGCCCCCTCGTAGCTGTTCACCTCTGATACATGTGGGATCAAACAGGTGACTTAATTCTTGCTGTCAAGATCTCTACCTGCTGCCTTTTCTCAAGGTGTCCATAATCCAGTTTGACACTGCATTCCACACTTCACACTTCCCATGTGCACAAAAGCAGGAGCACAGCCCTGTTTCCAAGGAGCCTCAGAGCTCTTTGCAGCAGCCCGAACCCATTTTTAATGCTGACACCTTCCAGGGAAGGGCAGCAATACAGGCCCAGGTTTTTACAGCAAATAAACCATCAACATCAAAGCATCGGCATATTTTTTCAAATATACTAAATAATGACAACATTTGATAAATTCAGCAGATATTCACCAAATCTGATCAAAACCAATGTGGGAGCCCAACTTCATATATCTATGTTCACAAGAACTGCTCCTAGTTAACTGTGAACCTCCTCAGTCCTTCCGCCTCCTCCAAAAATCCTCCGTCTTTTATGTGGTGATCTATCCAGCTACACAAACACAGCACAAGTTGCCACAAGCCTGGAATTGCTTGACAAGCGATTTATGCAGGGAGAATGACAGAAAAGGTATTTCGTGAAGACTTCGAACTCCAGTCAGTTCAGTCCATCCTTGCCTCTGCTTGAGCAGACGTGTCTGGCAAACCATCTTGGAAGTTCACAGAAGGTGGAGCAGGTGCTAAGCTCTTAAAATGAACAAGAATTTTAGTAGCTGCATGAGAATAGTGCAGCATAATCTGTTATTTCACCACGAATTCCAGAGCTGTAACGGGCTTTTTGGCACCAAAAACCACTTCTGTTCAGAGTGGGTTTTACTCTTTGGCATGCTTCTTTCTCCTATAACTTTTAGGGGCTTCTCTCCAACAGTAAGAAGAAGAAGAAAAAAAAGAAACAAAAAAAAAAAAGAAAAAAACTTGAAAGAAAAACTAAATACATTATTATTGGAATATTAATGTATTCAGTGAGTAATCTCAAAATATTATGAACTTTTGGTGCCAACTTCTATCTTTGATTTCTAAAACTCAGTCATTACTCTTCTGAATAGAAGAAATGTTTATTTCCTTTTTATTTCAAAATATTTTGACGAGAAGAACATTCATAAAAAATGTGCATATCAAAGGACTCGGATTAAGAGGGTTTCTTACTAGAAAAATGGATGCTCATTTTCTGAAAATCTGCAAAAAAAAAAAACTTTATCTCTGTAGCCATTCAAACCAACCTAAGCTTCAAGTGGCATTTGAAAAAAAGAAAAGGGGTAAAAAAAAAAAAAAAAAAACACTACCACAAAGCAAACCAGGATTTGGAGAGTTGTCAGAATCACTGAGAATATCTGAAATGTATATGGTTCTAAATCCATGAAAATATGAACCTTATCCATAAAAAAGCCTTCCTATTCTATTATGTGGGTTGCACATGCAGGACTAGAAATCTAGGAGACAGAAAGAGAGAATTTTTGTTATTTTCTTTTTCTATTAAAACATGTTCCAGCTTTGCTGTTTGGGTCTTTAGTCCACAGTTATGTAAATATATTGGACAGTTATATTAATTATGTGTGGAACTATGGGAACAAACATATGGTAGCACAGCACTGAAGCCTGATTTGTAAATACATTGTTCATACTTCATTGATTGGAAACCTTCCTCCTGGAAGCAGAGAATAAAAAATTAGAGTGCGATGATATAGTAATAATATCATACAAATTCCCATTGCTTCTGGCTAAATGTTGAGAGTGAATTATTCAATGATCCAGTCAATGAGCATCTTCACTAGAAAAGCTTAGAAGAAGCTAGTGAAAAATAACTACATTAAAAAATCCTTGTGAAAAGACCTTCTTTGAAATGTAAAGACTGTTTTCCACTTCTGCTCTTGCCAGCAGGATCTACCAGAAAAGTGGTGCCTGAACACTGGTGACCAGGACAGGCCTAGTAAAGGAGAATTCACAAGAATTTTCCATGTGGCAACTATGGGAGATCAAGGCTCAGCTTACCTAGCTACTCACTGCCTCAGGACCAGGACCTGACAATAAATCAATTCTGGTTTTGGGCTCCTTTTGTCAGATAAAAAAGTGTCACAGCCCACATGACATAATGAATTTTTCTGCTATGAATGCCTGGCCAGCTTGAATTTCTTCCCGAAATGTTGATATTATCAATTCAGCCTTGGATGCCAGATCACGTACCTGCTCACAGCACTTCTGATCTTACACGGGGTCTGGTACCTGCTGTCCTGCAGCCAGCACGGAGCTGGCTCCAAAGCAAGAAGTGGCACAACCTCCACATTCTGCTGCCTGCCTAATTCCATAGAAAAGTGATAGGGTGTGGGAATTGAACTTAGCAGTTTAGCCCAAGTTCCCAATTCACAGGGTATAAATCTGAAGCCATGAGAGGCAGAGTGCTGGAAAGATGCTGATGAACCTACCTTGTAGTAGGGTCATATTTCTGCAAAGTCCTTTGACAAATCAGGTGAAAACCCCTGTCCTGCCTTGGGATTGTTCACCTGCCCCCAGATAACCCTTTTGTATTGTTAAACTAATCCTATCCCTGGGTCTTTTGGAACTCTTTCCTCAGACCAGAAGGTCGCAGGGTTTTTTTCTGGCTCTGACCACACGGCCATAAGAGCAATTAAAATTACCTTTGGGCACCCCATTGGACCCGTCCCGTCATTACACCCAGCAAACCAGCCCAGAGATTGCGAACCCCACAACTGCTATAATGAGGTGCTCACATCTGATTCAGCTTCACTTTCCAGTCTGGCCCCCTGTCAGCCCAAGCTGATGAACCCAGCAGGGGATACAGGTCATTAAGGGACCTTGTAGTCAGATGGCCCCAAACTGCTCATGCCTGGAAATCAGAAACTCCCAGCTGAAGCAGAACACACCCAGCAAGCCTTTTTATTCTGTGGTACTTTGCAGTTTGATGCCATGCTACCAAATGATTATTTTGGGCAAAATAACCAAGACTGCCTTTGCCTTTCCTCACCATACATAGTAAAGCTGCTGCCTGACATGCCCAGTGCTGCACTTTGGGGTACTTAGGATAGTGAGGGGGAAAGTATTAAGAAAGTAGTTTGCTTTGATCCATTCTAATTAAGTACATCTGTGACTGAGTTTAGGTATGTTTGCCATCTAATACTGCTTAAACAGGAAATCTGATGGAGTTACACTAATGCTAAACCAATCCAACTGCACCTGTTGCCCACAGAAATTGAAGAGGTGAGTCTTCCCAGCATTATTCCTTTAACTAAGAAGTAACACCCACGTTTGAGCTGCTGCACCATTCCCTGAGTTATAAATAAAGTCTGCACACTGAACTACTAGCCTAGATCCGAAAAAGAAAAACCCCACCCATTATTTACAACATTCTTCTATCATGACACTTCCATTCTGCAAGAATTCTTGAAGGCAACTTACTGCACAATCAAAGTTTGCTGAGGAAATGGAGACCTTTGTTTTCTTCTATACTACCAGTACTGTTTCTTCATTGTATTGACCTTCAAGTTGATACGGGCCTCCCAAATTCTGAAAGAATTTAACTTCTCTACGGATTATGTCAATAAACAAAATCCACCACCTGACCTTGAAGACATATCTCAAAAGGACCCAAAGGTTGTTGCCTTCCTACAGCAAACACATATCCCTCTACTTGTTAGAGACAGCAAACCAACTGAGCTACAAGCACAGAGAATTTGAGCAGTTAAGTTAAAACCACCTTGCAGGAGACTTTTCAGGTGAAATACACTCTGCTGTAATAAGGTACTTCACAACTTCCTCACAAAGACAGCTGTCATACATTATACTTCAGTAGGGCACTTTTCATATATTAAAGCCTCAGCGAAGCTGCAGGATGAATGTGGATACAGGATTGTCAATAGCTACCTACTAGCTGTGAGCTAAGGGGAAGAGGAATGAGAGAAAAACCAAGCACTAGGCATCCAGCCCTAAATTGAAGGCTGCTTGAAATAACTCTCCTAAAGAGGACAGGATGGAGTTTATTATTTGAGAATTCAGTGGCACTATCTCCAAGGCAATTTTGTCTGAAGATGCTAAGACAGCAAACCAGATTTCCATTTACTGTGAACAGCTGTTTGGATGGCTTCTAATCATGTTTTTAACCAATCCAGACTCTAATCTGGGAGGGATTTTCCTTTCTAAGGGTGGTGAGACTGCATGGACAAGAACTGCAGGGATACATGCAATTTCTTACCTAAGCAACACGCTGCAGTGTGTAAAAAATGTTTTATGGAGAAATATTTGGACACTACAATAAAGATGCAAAGGAGAAGTAAAATATATGCACCCAGAAATATGACCCAAATTGAAGGGATTTTCCTCAGTTTAAATGAAAATGCTGCCTTTTCACACAAAAACCTACCATCAGACAATTTTCCTACTGCAATTTGGCCATGCCTTTGCATAGACACCTCTGCTTTCAGACTCATATCTCAAAGTACTATAAGTGCAATTATCTTCCCTTTACCCCGTCCCCTTCTGAGGGATCTAGGCATTTATACTGCAATAAAATAGCAACAATATCCTAAACCCTAAACTAGGGTGTTACTCTGTAGCATCTTATGCAAAACCAGGACAAAAGACCTCTCTTCAAAAAGGCTTTTTAAGAGCATGCAATTTAAGATTATTCCATTGAAACTAAAACTTTCAGATTAATTCAGCCCACAGCAAATAGGACAGCATGGACATCAGACATGGAGAGGCTGAAGCTCCATCAGGAAGAGGTACCTGTGGTTACTGCACAGAGCCCATCTCCACCTGTGCAGTGTAAGAGACCTTCCTTGCAGGAAAATTTGTGCAACCTTCCATGCCACAGGAAGCTAGAAAGGTTGTAACACATCAATAAGGATATTTCCTTCCTTTGCCAAGGGGAAATGACACATGGCATTCTTTACTTGGTCAGGTAAGTGAGGTCTCAGACTCAAATATGCCTCAACAGCTTTTTTGTTTAATAAAATTTAAAAACAATAGTTGCCTTAGGCAAGTTTGACATCTCAGGGACAGACAAGCCACAAGGATGGAGCTGTATGCTATGAGTCTGTCCTTATAAAGTATTAGTTAAGGCCTTCTCTAGGCCAGAGCAACAATTTCTTGTCAATTAATTATTAAGTTTTCAAGATCACAGGGTGTTAAGGAAGCCAGCTGTATTACACTGTTATTTGGTTAATTTGTCATGGTCACATTGCACAAGTTCAGAAGAATAAAAGTCTGAAAGAAAAGTCTTTTCCCTTCTGAGAAAAATGTAAAGAATATATAAAAAAGAAATCTATACTGCATCTTCCCCTTCCAAATATACCACCTCACTTTCATAATGAACACTTCACCAAACAAACCCTAAAAGTGCATGACTTTAAAGTACCTTAAAAAAAGGACCTTAAAAACATTCATGTTAAGTCTTTAGAGCTTTTGAACACCTGCTTTTTAAAATTGGTATATAATCTTTTCTATATCTTGCAATTCAAAACATCCAAAATGTCAAAAGAAGTTGTTCCATACTGCCTTTTTAGTGGTCTGTGTATGTCAAACCCAATACATCTCCCATTCCCCAGTGCCACAGTACCTTAATTCCTCAAATAATAATTACTTAAATACAAGCACAATGTCACTAACAGAAACACTTCATACCTGGGTATTAAGAATCCCCCTTTTTCAAAGTATTAAACACATGATTCTGCCCACCTCAGCCCCAAATCACAAAATGCAAGTTTGGTAAAATCCATCAGAAACATGGGTTTAAAAAGATCTGCAATTACCACAACGAAGAGCAGCAAATATATATTTGCTGATTTCTCTCTTCACCAGCAGTAACAGAGTAATAACGAAGTAAAAAGAAACTGTTCTCTTGCAGTGAAACCCCTGGTAGTAGCCAAAGTAGCATTTCACAGCTGATTTTATCTTGCTCCTCTCAATGGAGGAAATTCCTGAGCACAGTGAAACTTGAGTTATCACTGCCTTTAACCTGCCAGTAAAGACACAGAAATCCTCAATCGAAGTAACTCCAGAGGATGACCACAATCACTGCCCATGTCTAAGTATTCATTACAATGCCCTGGCACTCTCCCTGGCCCAGACCATTATGGAACTTGTCACTTCCATTTCCCTTTATGTTTAAAGCTTCAAGACATTGCAATAATAGCCTTTTTTTTTCCTAAATGTTAAGTTGGTTTTTTGGTACTTTTCATATCTGGCTTCAGAATTCCATTAGACTGTTTCACCTCTGAAACAGCCTGTCCATTACATCTCCTAGCACCCCGTGAGCTGCTGCTCTTCTTACTGAATACAATCACACCAATAGAGACAACCTACAAGAACATGTTACCGAAGCACGTGTCTCTGGTCCTTTATGGGTGCCTTCACACAACCTCCTTCCTGCAGCCCATCTTTGAGACAGGGAGAGTCCTGATGGGGCAAGACACAGCACAGGGCACTTCTGACAAGCAGCTGTAAGGTACACCTGGATTGAAGTGATCTGACAGGGCTAGAGGGCACAGCCTCAAGCTGCGCCAGGGGAGGTTCAGCGGGACATCAGGAAGAATTTCTTCACTGAAAGGGTGGCCAGGCATTAGAAGGGGCTGCTCAGGGAGGGGGTGGAATCTCTGTCCCTGGAGGTGTCCAAGCATTCAGTGCTCTGGTCTGGTTGACAAGGTGGGAATCAATCACAGGCTGGACTTGATGATCTTGGATGTCTTTTCTAAGTGAAATGATTCTATGATTGTATATCCGGTCATTCTCTCTTCATCCATTGAGGAGATCAAGGGAGTAATGTCTGGTGACCCTCTCACCTAACTGTAATTAGGAAATCAGTTGATGTTAATTAAATCAGTCATTCTCCAGTCATTTTCCCCCTTTTCTCAAGTATTTGTGACAGCAAGTAATTGACAGAGGGCTCTGCAACTCCAGTTTCACATGGTTTGTCCAGGGAAAGGCATAATAGGTCTCCTCAGCCACAATCCCATTTACTTGGCTAGAGCTGATGTTGTCCATCCTCCTTTAAGGCTCTAGGCAGCCACACCATCACTCACAGGGCACATTTGCTGCTCAGCACCCTGGGAGCACTGCTGTGCCCCACAAACACCATGCTCTATGCTCCAGGTTTGACTCCCTAATAACTCAACGTGACTTTTGACAAGGCTGCATTTAAACAGTTCACACAGCTCAGCAATAGGAGCCGATGGGTGGTGCATTGCTGGGTGATTGCCACGTGCCTCAGATGGCAGCAAGAGGCCAAAGCAGCAGTGACTTCAGCCACTCAGCAAGAACCATAATACCCCTGCCACGCACAACTTGGGATCCTGTTGGGAACATCAGGAAAGTAAATCAGCCGTCTGCACTTAAAGGGTATTAAGGGAACAAACACTATTGTTACAGAGTTTGTTCAGAAACGGTCCATAAATCAGAGGAGATGTTGAATTATGTCCTTTTTTTCTGTTGCGCCTCTCCACAAAATGTGATTGTCTATTGACACGATTAACAAGAAACACTCTTCTCTCTTCCCTGCACGAAACAAAAGGGTGTCATATGTTTCATTCCACCCCAAAAAAACCCCAAACAGGGGACACTTTGATACTGTCCTGTCCTCAGAAGCACAAGTCATGGAAACCCAGGTTCCAGCCTCAGCAGGACTCCTAGGGGAGTAAGTCACTGCTGAGGGTGATGCCAGCACGGGCCAGACTTGGGCAGTGAGCAGGGTCCAGATCCACCCACAGTCTCAGGCTAGGAGAGCACCATCAGCAACTGCATGAAACAGGCCTGGAAACAAGGCTATGACCTATGACAACTTCTCCAGACAGGAAAAATGACCAGAGACAGGCCTGGGCACAGAAGTACCCAAAACACAGCTTTAGGGTCCATACAGAAAAGTCACTGAGGAAAAGTGGGGCAGCAGGAGCCAGAGCAGAAAGGCAGCACAGTTGATTTTCTGCATGAGAAAAATAAAGCCCTCAAGCTGAGCCTAAAGAGGGCTCCTGGAGCAGGCAGAGTTTGCACAAGTGGAGGCCCCAGTGTGCCTGTTCAGGGCACCCAGTGCCCTTGGTTCCAGGCATGGCTAAGGCAGATGCTCTGACACGGCAAGACGAGTGGAGGAGGAGCTAACCTTGTGTGCCTCATGGGTGGGTATTCCTCTGGGAAGGAGAGTCAGGTCCCAGCCCTCTGCTTGGCCCTCTTAAAGGTAAAAGTAGCTCTAGAATCAATCCTGAAAGGGCTCTAAATTAGCTGGAGTAACTAGAAGTTGGGTTTGCTTCAAAAAAGATACAAGTAATAGGTGCTTTAGAGCAGTATTACAGGGAGCTTCCTACCCATCCAAAAACACGTATCCCTCTTCTGTGCTTCAGAGAGTACCCCAGGATTTGGACTTGGGGTTCTTTCCATGGTGTGATTAAGAGTGTTTGTAGGGTGCTGTAAGTGCTAGGGAAGGCACTGAAGTCTTTAAATAAGCAGTAAAAATAGCATGCACTCTGAGGAATTATTATTAAAAGCATTGATGCCTTGTTTTAAAAGTAGTAGACAGTGTGTGAGAGTTACCACATTTCTCATAGAAGTATGTGAAACCATGATTAGCTGAGAAGGCACCCTGTGGAATAGGGTGATATGCGACAACCCACTAAAACAGCCCCCTACTGCACTTCTGGAAACGCTGCAATGATTTCCTTACTGTGAATGAATGTAGCTATTTTAACTTATTTTGATTCTGTTCTGTGCTAAGATTTCTTCAATTCCGAGTTGAGCTGGGCTGGGTGTCCTGTCTCTGTAAAAGCCACCTCAAAGCTGCTGCCCCTTATTGTCTGCCTCACATGTAGGTATGGGAACTGAGCGCTCAAAAGCCTTGTTCCTACATAATCATCTTGTATACAGTCAAACCTTCCACCCTGACACCCCAGAGGAAACAAAAGCAGTATCATAGCGGCTGCTTAGTCAGGCAAACCTGCTGACAGACGCTGCAGGAAACTCCATTAATTACGCACCAGGAAAGCTGTCCTGCTGAAGAGATGGTGTTAACATTGTTTAAAAGTGTGGCCTCAGTGACCCCCCTACAGCAGAATACCTGTGTCTTGGAACCAGAGTCCAGTTATTGTCTGCGTGGGCACTGTGCCATCGGAGCAGATGGGTACGGACGGGTGTGGGCAGTCAGGAGCCCTCCACATATGTGAGTCCAGTGCAGACACTTGGAGCAACATCAATAATGGGAATTGTCCAAATGTCCCTTCACCCCAAGTGCCTAAACCAAACTTTGTGTGTGAGTGCATTCAGGGATAATCACAGATATAAACCCCCACTTCTTAGTCTCTTTCATCCCTACCAATACACATTCGGAAATGAGAAATACAAAAAACCAAAAAAACCCAAAAAAACCCAAATAAAAACAAAACAAAAACCCACACAAAAAACCTAATCCAACCCAACCCAAACCAAACAAAAAAATCACACACACAAAAAACTCACATACACACACAAAAAAACCAAAACAAAAAACAAAACAAAACAAAACAAAAAAAACCCCACCAAAATCCCCCAAACTTCTCCAAGAAATAGGACTGGTTTATTTTCAATTTCTAATCTTGGCTGTGTTTGAAATGAGGCAGGTGCTGGTCAATGCCCATGATACCCAGTGTTCAGGAGAGTGAAAAGTTTGCCCTTCCCATATAATCCAGGAAAACGGGAGTTTAGGGGAATGCAAAGGCTGCTCTTAATGTCCTGAGCCCTCAAAGGGCACCATGCTAAATTCTGAAAAGCATTTTCCTGTTCCAGGAAGAAATGCAAAATCACTCATTGCTGTGAGAAGAACAGGACCTTCAAGGGAGTCGCTGAACTCCTCCAGGACTTTCCCTTGCAGTCCTGCTAACTGTCTCGATTAGATTTCTGATCATTCAAATAATATTTTAAGTTAATCTCCCAACAGGGAAGTGAAAGGAATAGCTTTGATACAACAGAAGGGCATCCAGAGAGGTGTGGAGAAGGCAAGAAAGCCTGTTAGCAGACAGGGGCTGGATGGGGCTATGTTGCTCTTCTCTACCTTGAAGCTTCTTGGTGGGATCATGCAGTGGCTGGGCCTCCATGAAGCAGAAGGCTGTTCCTCCAATGTGCTCCTGCAAACATATTCCTAGAGGTTCTTCCTCCTGCATATTCAGGGCCATGTGCAGCCCTGAATCTACACTTTGGCTAAGCAAACACATATACATACAGAAAATTCGCTTCCACCTGCATTCGGCCCTGTGGAATTTTCCAGGAAACCTGGCCAGAGTTTTGTGTTTCTAATAAAATCAAAATGGTTTTTAAATCCAGATTCAAGCTTCATTGCAAATATTTCTCAGAGCCCTCCGTAGCAGGAATAATTACTGTCCTTATTTATCGGGTAGATTATACAAATCCCCTAGTAAGTAAATTGTAGGATTAAGGTTAATGTGCTAGATTAGGCTGACAGATTTATTTACTTCCTCCAAGAAGGAAAGATGAAAGGATGATGACCTATCATGTGTATTAATTCAACATTTAACCCTGTCATAGCTCCAGTGATTATCTCTGCAAGTGCCAAGTCCCAGTGTAGCAGATTAGAGTTGCCATACTGCACACCCAGGGTTCCGTTGTTTCCAGGATTTTATCTGTTCAGCTCCTGGTTTTTTAGATGGTAATGTGCTGTACTTTTGCTGTGCCTTCCCTCTAGAATTTCAGGGGGCTCACAAGGAACTTACACATGCACTCACCCTGCAGAAAGCATTGCTTATCTTCATGTTACAAGTATTCATGCTGATGCAGATTTCCTTTCTATCACTTGTCTGGATGAGCAATTTGTGCTCTATGCAGAGACACTGGGTTTTTTGCGAGTCCCTTGGAGTGATTTTCCCTGTTGTAAAAAGCCACATTCCAGGCTATGGAACTGTTCCAGACTGTTCATACTTCAGAGCAAGGTGCCCAGCTGGGTTTTGTGCTACTTTCTGATACTGGTATTGTGGTAAACTTATCTAAGGGCTGATGCTGCATTTGAGGACAGGAATGAAAAGACAAACGTGGATCTTCCCTTATGTTAGGTCTATCCCATCAGGGCATGTAGCCCGAGTAGGGGCCAGGCTGCTTTGCTGTTCAAGAGAATGTGTTTCCTGTCTGCTCTCCTACATCTCTGTCTCCATCAGTAAAGTAGGTTGCAACCAACAGCACTGCCTGAGCACGTGATCTATCCTGAGTAGCACATGCTGCCCAGACCTGCCCCAGCAGATAATTTCCTGCAAATTAATGTGGGATATTTTATGGGATTACAGTGGTGGAGACTTGCTGCAGCATGTTGTGTGTTCCCCCCGCACCACCCAACTGGCCAAGGAACAGAGGAGAGATACCAGATGGAGAAGCAACTTTCCTACAGCCACAAACTGGAATATGGCAGAACCAGGACTCTAATCTTCAGAAAACTATCTTCCAGTGTCTAGATTCCCTCTTGGTGTTGTGAGCTCCTCAATGGTGAGATGTGGTAATGAACCAAAATAGACAACTTTGACACAGACATATCATTCCACACTGCCACACTAATGTCATATCTTTCCCACTATGGTAACCACCCTCCCAGAGGAGCTTGGAAAAGCTATCTAGGTGCAAATGCCACCTATGCTTGCACAGCAGACTGGCAGCAGGGCTGGGATTTACCTCAAACCCAGGACACTGTCATCTGTGAGTTCTTCCCCCTTGAAATAAATGTTTTTTCCCCATGTGCTGGCCCCAACAGGTTTCTATATTTATCTGTCCTTATTTTAGGAGGTCTGCAGAATAAACTGTATAGATGTATAGATTGCAGATGTGGTGCTTCTCATCTTAGCTAAGGTTTTCAATAGGGATAGTTGTTCTGGGACAGAATCCCAGCCGAGAGTCATTTTCTGCTTGCCTGCCAAGTGGACTACGAGCACTGCCAATGCTCTGCTTGACTTAGCTTGAACAGTTTACAGAGTCTGAGGAAGGGGAGGAAAATTCCATCGTTAAATAGCTGATTTAAAGTGCTGTATTCCACAGTGGCAGGAGAGTGTTCGCTAACTCTAATGCACTTTTGAGAGACAGACCTCTAGTTTGACTTTCAGAACATGTTCCTGCTTGGGAGAGGGCCAGGATTGAAACCCTCCCTCAGCTCAAAACTTCAGTGAGCCTTTGAAAGAAGACCTACTCTGCTTCTTCAGCTGACACCAGTTTTGCAAACTGTGACTCTTTACAAGGAGGAAGAGGAGGAGGAAGATATTCTAGTGACATATCCACGTTGTCTTCTCTATGTCCTGTCCCTTAGTCAACAGTGAGGCCTATCCTTCAGTCAGCAGTGGGATTTTGCTTGTATCAGAAACAGATGGACAAGAGAAATATAGGAATATTCCTCAAAAATAGGAATATTTCAAACCTGCAAAATGGAAAATTTATTCAGAAATTTATTTTTAAGGATAATTTGCATTGTAAAATATGTAGTATGTGTTCAAAACCCCCTTCCATTTACATGTGATTTTGGCAGATAATATGATATATAGAGGTGCTATAACAAAAAAAACAAAACCAAACCAAAAACAAAAACAAAAAAAAAAGCAACAACTAGAATGATGGTGTATTTTAGACAACCTGATAAAGACCAGAATAAATTTCTTTCCATCAAAGATGCTAAAAAGGGAAATAATTCTATCCAGAGACTTGGATTCTACAGAATTGTCTTAGCTTGCAAGGGTTAAATAGTCACAGCATTTTGATGTGTTTACATCTGATAGCTACCAATACAGATAAACATATTTAGTGCTTGAAATGAAGTTAACACTGGACATACTAAACATATGACAAGAAATTTACTAGAAAAAACATTAAATACTATTATTAGCCCCAGCTGCAAATATCTATCAGGAAGAAATGGATGTGTCTGAGTCAGTTGCCTTCAGAATTATGGATCTTATGGAAACCCTTCTCACTGGATGCCTTTCCACTGATTTCAGCAGCATTTGGGTCAAGCCTTCTTTTACAAGAAAGGTATTTAATACTGAGAGGAAGGACTGAAAACCAGACACCCACATTTCCTTTGGCTCTTCCTCTGGCAAGGTTACTCTGTGTAATCAGCAATAAAGACTTAGAATGTCACAAGCACTGTAAACTGAACATCAGAAGCAGGTAAAATGTCTGTGGTGAAAGCTCAAACTAAGTGCATCAAGGGGAGAATAGGGGCTTATTCCGCATCTACTAAAATCAGATGAAAAATTTCTACGTACCTCTAAGTAGAACTGATTCCTTCTCTATTAAAGACAGCAGAGATTTTTCTCCTGAATTCAGTGAGGGAAGAACTAAAGCTATGAGCCATGGTGTAATAGTACAGGAGGTGTTCTAAAGGGACACAAGGATCAGGTGCCTACATGAGTTGTATCTGGTTTTGAAATGACAACCCTGTGTGGAGAAGGATTTAGTATTACAAGGGTTTGTATACAGAAATCCCAAATGTATGCCTAATTTAGCACTCTAGTTTTCCTATGATTAAGTTAGATTAATGTCAATGAAGAGAAAATTATTTTTTCCTAATGAAAAGCTAGTAGATACAAGACATATGATGTATGATGGAAACAATGTGGAAGAGCCATGGAAGACATACTGAATTATGATACTGTTTTCCTCTTTTGTAATAACTAAATGGGCCCAGTCAGCTATCACTGTCAACTTACCTCTGTATTGCATCCTTCCATAGTATGACTTAAGTAAGTAGTTTTAAATTTCCTACTACAGGAAAAGGGGAAAAGTAGAAAAATCAAATGCTAGATCAGGTCCAAGTGGCCTATCAATTTGTACTCAAGCATATGGCTGCACCAAAACCAGAGAATCACGGTAGTAAGAGTCATGTGCAACCTGGCACAGGTGAATTTTGCAGGACAGCAAATCCGTGACCGAAGTCAACTCAACAACCCACTCAACCCTGACATCTCCAGGGCCCTGGCACAGCTGGGTCACACCACATCTCTTCAGGAAACTGCAGGGTCAGAAGCTGGGAAAAGGAGGCAAACCCAATTGAAAACCCAAAAAAGAATGGCATGTACAAAACAGTGTTTAAATAAGTAGGAAAGGAAAGACAGTCAGATGACTCATCTTTCACATTTAGCCCAGGCTGTTGGTGATTAAAACTCGTTGCCAGAGTTTATTTTTTACATTTAGGTTACTTCTTAATAACTACATACTCACTCAAGAGAAGCATTGCTGCCTTTCACTGGTACTACAGTCTCAAAATGGGAATAGAGGCAACTATTTTCAGAAGACACCAGGCCAATTTGACTGAGTAGTCCAGAAACTCCCACTAAGGCCATAAATGACGACTCATGCCGGATAGGGGACAGAATTTGGCCCTTGCTTCTGTTGACAAGCAGGCTGAGTAACTCTCAGTTTTGGTCTCTCATTCATAACAGGTTCAGATGGTGAACTTGGAGGGGAGGATGAAATGGCTGCCTTTCATTTCCTGCCAGTAACACAAATGGACACATCTAATTGGCCTATTATCACTCTGTAGTGCTTTCTAAGTCTGGTGTCACGTCTTATGACAGTTTTTGGATGATGCTTCATATTCGTGTAAAATGTCAAGCTACATGAGATCATTCATCTTGTGTAATATAGTATCAGGCAATGCTACTGAGTGATCAACAAGTAGAAGTATTTTCAGGTTTGTTTGGTTTTTTTGTTTTTTTTTTTTCTCAGGGAGCTCCACCTGGGTCTTGGCTTTCTAAAAAAGACACTATGTTGAGACATTGTAAGGCAGAAAGGAGAGTAAGAACTACAACTATGCAAAAAGGTTCTGAAACATCAATGACTTGCAAAAATATATACTTAAGGATTTGCAGCCCACCCAGTAAATTCTTCATATTGGAACACCACACTACTCAGGACATGTATTTTAATTGCTGGGTGAAGATCATAGGTACAAGCCAAGCTGAAAGAGCAGATGCAGTAATGTTACCACAATGATATGCAAGCCACAAATCCTGTTGTTGAAAAAGGTTATCCATAAACTGTTTCTTTGATAATCTCTGTCTATGAAGTTAACTAGGCTTTGGGGGCAAAAAAAGAACATCTGATATTCTTTTTTACCTTCTCAGCATTAATTCACTGACATAAAATATTTCTTATACTTGTTTATTTTTTCATTTTAAACCTGCCCATATTTCCTATCAATTCACAGTGCTGGCACCTTATGGATGGTGCTGTAAAACAGCCGTCACCTCCCTGCTACTGCCACGGCTTGAGCATGCAGGCATCTTCCAGTGGGGGTGGCTCAGTGAATCACAGAGGACCAACCCTGTTCCACAGGGAATAATTCCAGTTGGAAGGGGCCAGAGTCCAACCTCCTGCTCAGTGTGGGGACAGCTGTGTGGTCAGACCAGCTTGCTCAGGGTCCTGAAAACTCCTGAGCATGGAGGCTGCAGAGCCTCTCAGTCCAGCCTCGTCCATTGCCTTCTAGTAACAAAGTGGGGTTTTATCTCTCCAGAGAGGCCACCAGCAGTGAAGCAGTGGCTGAGGACCGTGAGACCATGGCTTTGGCTTGTTTAAGAACCAAGGGGCCATGGAGATTTGCACCTTCACACAGATTGAGGAATTCAGTGTCTGAACTGTTTGCGTGCCTTGGGACAGGAGTGACTGTGCCACGACCACATTCACTGGCACTGCTTGGCCTGGGCCAACTAAAACTCTTCCAAATATTTCCTGGCCACAATTTGGCAGCTCAAACACCTGGCAATTTGCATGTAAACATCCTGGTTTAGGGACCTGGAGTTTACTAATGTAGATGTCAGGCTGTTCCTGAGCCCAGGAGGAGGCTCCTTTCATCATCTTTCATCAGCTGATATGTATTAAGCGATTTTTTTTCCCCCTCCAATTCAGCTGGATCACATGTGACTTTATTCTGATCAATTTGTGCCTTCTCCACCTGTGAAGATTTAAAAACTAAGAATTATTTTTATAATATAGCACTTTTTTTGGTTTTGAGTGCTTGCACTAATCTAACCAAAACACTTCTCCTGTGTGTGTTTATGAAGATCAAAACTACTCTGCAGATAATTTTCTACGGAAGCTTGAACAACAGCTGGTGTGATACAGTTTTGTCACAAGCATGGGTAAGCACCATCATATAGCATTTCTTTCCTTATCTGAACAGTATCATTAAACTTCTTTACCCAGGCCCATTTAGAAAGTTTGATTCCTCCATCATGTATGAAACATGATGTTCTCACAGAGCTAGGAAGTGTGAAAAAATGTGATGAAAGAACTGGCTGCTAAGAAAAGTGACTTTCTCCAGTCAGACTTTTCAGGGGCACAGGTCTCCCATTAAGGATCAATGCCAATTAACCAACCATTCCCATACAGTGCCCTGAAAGCTCTACAAAAGGGGATTCTACGTCCCTGTGAAGATAAAGCTCCATGAGTGTGTGTCAGTTGCAGGGCTCAGCAGGTTGCCCACCTCGTTTGCAGACTTACTGGTTCCTGCAGCTGACCAGCACACAGCCATACACCCAAATGCCATCATTGGGTTAGTCTTCCTCCCCATGAGGGAGCAGAGCAGGGAACAGCCTGGAGCCAAAACCTACCTTTAGGAATAATTGAAGCATAATATCCAGAGATATTATGAGAGAAAGCCACAGGGAGATCAGAGTTTTTGTATTGCATTAGTTTTGTTGATATCTAAACAATTCCACAGATGTGCTCAACCATGGAACATATAAACATGCAAGAGGAAAAACATATTTTGCCAGAATTGTAGACTTTATGTAAATGTAGCACAAATATGAACACATCAGTAATGAGATAAATGCTAAATAATAACATGGTCAGCTTTTTGTGGATAAAACAGCTGATTTACTGTAATACAAGACTTTTGTATTGAATGAGTAATTTTTAATTATGCCAATGAATTTTATTTTTTGAGAGGACTGTTAAAATCTTTTCCATATCATGACATGACAAAGAGAAGAGAATTTCTAACTTTCAGTCATAACTTGGTGTGCCACCAGGAGCTGTGTAGTGAAATTGTGGGATGCAGAGATCCTTCCTTCACCCTTGTCCAGGGGAGAAGCACCGTGGGCAGCAGCAGAACCCAGCTGCACCCACAGAGACCTGCATCCTGCAGGAACAGGCCATTTAGTCCTGCTTGGTTTCCTTCTCACTTATTCACCCTCTCTGTGAGCTCTACCCAAGCAATCAAGGTCACAATAAAAAAGTCTTCATGGTGCTTCAGTCCTGGGTAGATATGCCATAGGCCTACAAATTGGCCTAGGCTGTTATCAGACAAACACAGATCTCCTAAGTACATAACACTTCCTTCTCTCTGCCTTCAAAGACTCCCCCAAATCTCTGCCAGCTTACAGTGACAACTTACTGATTATATTAATGAAACGTGAGAGGGCTCCATCAGTTCAGGAACAACTAGGGAACAGAAATTGTTTACAAAGACTTTTTCTTTTTCTTTTTTTTTTTTTTCCCCCTGCCATAGATTAGTCAGGTTTGGCTTATAGTGCCTATTTCCATGGCAGAAAGCTCAGACTGGGAAATGTCTGTCTTCCAGGTTTTTAATCTGTCCCCTTGTGATCCCAGACAGGGATCCCTGTGTGCCAGGACAGATGTTTTTGCAACCTTCATGACAGACAAAATCACGTGTGTTGAAGGAGGGCTGAGACTTTAGCCTTGTCAGAAAAGTTTCTAGGGCTGAACAAGATACTGGTTTTATCCTAAGACAAATGGTTTTGTACAAACACAGGAGTGTTTTGTACAAACACAGCATCTCTTCTCTGTAAACTAAGCACTCCTTGGGGTCTGTGACTCTCAAGTTTCAACTCTTCTTCAGAGTGAGCCTGCAGGATGAAGTATAGGGGAAAAGTTGATCAACAGGACACAGGACAAAAAGGAGAGTCCCTCTGCATGAAAAACCATGCAGCTTTTGAATCAGTGATGCAAAATCCCAGAAGAGAAGCAGAACACCAAATACCTATTAATTTGGTGAAAACAAAATTTCAGCTTTGTTAACTGTAGCTATTCCTACATCCTTAATGCTAGTTGGAAATAGAATACCCAGTCACACAAATCCCAGAAAGGTGCCACCTACCCTGAATTTTATTTGTATCTGCTGTACATATTTTTTTGCTGGAGTTTCAACATATTTTTTTTCTTCTGGCTACACAAAACCCACTGATTTCACTTTGCACTGGCAAAACAAAAGAGAAGAAAAACAAGGCCAGGAAAGAGCACCTAATTTTATTCTTCAAGTTTTGTCATCACACCATGTCAAACAACATTTTACATTTATATATATGTATACCCAGTTGTTTACTTGCAAGTGTGTATAGAAAAACATGAGACAGAAGTGTCTTTGTCTTTCCATCAGCTACAAAGGGAGTTTAGATGGTGAGCTCATCTGTCAACATCTGTCCCATAAATGTTTAAATATGGGCAGACGAGTGTCATTGATTATCTGGTTCCCTTATTCTGTAGATTGGAGAGCAGATGAATCGTGGTTTACCAGGAGCAGCAGACACCCAGCAGTGAGCTGTCAGTCGCACCCAGCTAGTGGAGAGCTGGAAAACTCTCCTCATGCTTACTCAGAAAGTAGCAGGGAAGACAGAGATTGGTTTTGCTAGACACATTATCCTTCCCTTTCCATCCTGAGCTGCATTCCCTTTGGCTGTGTGGAGTCCTCTGAATTTTTAACTCTGTTATATAAATGGCAACTCATTAAAACAAAAGGAGCACAAAAACAGAGCATATTCTAAAACTCACAGAGGTCAGCGTGCAGATCTCAGTGTCTTCAGAGGATGCTGGAGCAGGGTACTATGCCTTTAATTCTCTTTGAATTGAGAATATAAATGTTAAGTGTTTTACCAAAAAAAAAAAAAAAAAAAAAAAAAAAAAAAAAAAAAAAAGAAGAAAATAAAAAGCTTCCTATGTCAATGTAAGAGAACTTCCTACACATGCCAGTTCAGGAAGTTCAGCCCTTCATGGGGGGAAAGAGCAACTTCTATCCCTGAGATAAAACTGATCAGAAACTTCTCATGAAAGACTTTCCAAATATTTATTAAAAGCATACAGAACTGATATAATATTATTCAGCTCCAAATCATTGTTTCACCAGACTTCCACACCTTTTGGTTCTGTTTTCCAGGACTGAACTTTTCCTTGTCTTTTTCTTACAGTGGTATCTTTTGGAGGCAAGTTTCCTTCCTGCTATAGCACTTACATGGCTGCCCTCTGGAACATCAGAGCTCAAAAATGGCATTTTAACCTCCACTGAGAATGACACCAGTCCTCATGGAGTTTATATTCTTTGGAAACATCAAGAGTGATGCTGGACAAGTCTACAGAGGAAACTGAGATTAGGGATGGGGTTCATACCTTCCTCATAGGAAGTCAGTATTCATTACTTACAGGGGATCTCTCAGGATTAGGACTACAAATAAACTGGCAGAATATCTGTGCTGTCTTAGAGTTCTATGGCAGCATTATCCCCCTATAAACCTACAGACAGAGTGTGCAAGTCAGAGTATTCACACTGCTTCTATGAAGGCTTCAACTTAAATGTACATAATTCTCAGTTTGTTCTCAGTTTGTTCCAGCCCATCTGGAACAAAATGTCTGAGAACAAAGAAATTGGAAATTAAATCTGTAGAGATATTTTAGGTACAGAACCCCTAACTATGAAACAATCCAGTTTTCCTTTTATAAAATATGCTTTCACATACCCTCCACCTTCTTGAATTCCATCTATATAATAATTTTTACCACATCAGAAAATACTTTATAAATGCTGATTAAAAAGAAAAAAAAAAGAAAGAAAAGAAAAAGGAAAAAGCAGCTTTGTTTAATACAGTTGTTCTGGCCACCACAGAAACAGAACAGCATTTTTTTCTGTTAATACTTCCATTGCATTCCTCCCTCTGCACCAAAACCCACAGTGGGACCAATGCATACTTAAATGCAATGTAGCTTATAAAGCAGACACAGAACAAGCAACAGCAAAGAAAAAAAGTAAGTGAGGATCTGTTTGAGCAGAGAGAAATCATAAAATCATTGGCTCTGCAGCTCAGAGACACAGCAACAGTTTTTGCTGCAGCAACCCAGAGCTCTCAGGAGACCTGGAATACCTGAAGGTCTATGTGGAATGATGCTGATTACTGGTAATTTTTGTGTTCCTGAAAAGGATACAGCACAGGAGCTATATATGGCTACCAAACTGATCAAGGTATCGTTGTTTTATATAAATATGCTAAATAAGAATGTATTAAATAAGTAGTTAATATTATTTAAAATAAGTATTTCACTATTTCTAATCCTAAGTATTTACAATAATCACAGGCTTTTCTGGAAGGAAAAATAATACTTTAAATGTTGAGGTTATATTTTTTTAAAAGTCTTTGGGTCTTTTTATGCTTTTGTTTTCAGATGTTAGATTTCATATTTCCAGCTTCTCTCTATTATCAGGAATGGTTAAGTGATGAAAGCTGCAATTCTGCTTTCAGAACAAGTTTTCTTTCGCAGAATATGCAGAAAACAATCAAGTGTAAGAGTATAAGGACCGAAAACAGATCATTTTTGGTTGCTTTTTTCAGGTGTTCACTGTAGGGTTTTCAATTTTTATTGTATCTAGTTTTAGCCAACCTCTAAAATGTTCCTGAAATTCATGCCATTGTTTTTTCCTCTCTATATTTTTAACCAGAAAGTTGATCTCTCTTTGGGTTTTACTGAGGAAGGGCAAGTGCCTGTAAGAAACATTTGAGCAGTGGAGAGTTCTATGAGAACTGTATAATTACCTACAAGTGAGGGGAAGAAAACACACAAATCTGCTTCTCTGCAGTCATAATTTTGTCAAAAGTCACCCAGGGGAAAACTTTCAAATTGCCATCTGTCCTTGTCACTACCTCTGCCTCAGAAGTAGATCAAAAACTGCCTGCTGGGGAGAATATACAGCAAAAGGGTTAACCCTACTGGTATGATTACTAATACTAAATAATTCATTGCTACTGCAACGCAAAGTGAAAGAGGCTAAAACTAGAGCAGCACATGGCAATCCCACTGCTTGAAGTTTGGCTTGTTCAGGAAGTCACGAGTCCTAAAACCCAGAGCAGAAGGCTGAGCTGTCACGTGCCAATGGACCCCAGCCACCAAAGTTACTGTTGGGCATCTTCATTAGCACAGTCCCAAAAGATAAGATAATTCTGCCTGCTCAGAATAAACAATATTTTGCTATGCGTGAGGTCCACACACTCATTGGCAGAAGCTTGCAGTAAATCTTGGGTTGTTAAGTAAGTGACAACTGCGATGTGTGAAGGATTTTAAAAACTGAAATTCACATTTAGAAAAGTAAATATAATATGATGTGCTTAAAGTTAAGCAACCTTTAAGAAGGAAATAATCATGGCTTCAGCCTTCCTGCCCACAGAATGGGGTAACATTACATAGCCATTTTCCAGATTACTACAGCATGTTAAAATGGGATTCTCTACCTTAGGGCATGATAGTGTTATTTTCAATCTCTTTTCACATATTATAAAGTGCAGTGCTTGCAAAATCTTCCCCATCTACACTGCTGCAGAGTCAGGTCTGTTTTTAAAAAAATAAAGGAGTGAGTGATCAAGCACACATTACAGCTGCACCACTGGGTCCATAAGTGAGAAGTTAAAAGAAGTAGTTCATTCAATAAAGTATTGATTCTGGAAACAGATTACAGGAAATCATACCATACCACTTAGTTAATTTATGAGTATTTATATTGCAGGAATTATACCAATATATCAAACACAATGCCTTCAACCTTAGTTCAAAAGAGAATTTTATCTCTAAGCTTTAACTACAGGGCTGAAAATAATTCAGATTATATGGGCAGCATTTTAGCAGCCCATTTTCATCTTCTTTAAAAGCAACATTCTAATGCATGATGGTTAAGGATCAAGTTAGGATTATGAGGAGAATGTTAAACATATACCAAGTAATACATCTGTTTTGAATAAAATATGTTGTATAGAGTTCCAGTTCATTTTTTTTTTTCAACTCTTTGCTGTATGTGTTGTAGCTGCTAAGTGAAACCATGCATCATATAAATACATCACTTCAGCAACAGATTGCTAATCAATTGTCTAACATGTTCTGAAATATGTGTGTTAAAAAATACTTGGGACAAAGGCTTTTCTAGTTTGGAAAACTGTTTCATGTTCTGTCGTGGTTCATTCTTCCATCTCTGAGCTTCTAGGATGTGCTATTGTCTCCAGACTGGTGCTAGACCATTCCCTCCATGGTAGGAAAGTAGCAGGCCTTACACCCCGCTCCCTGCCCATTTCCAAACGCCAGTGTGAGGGAAAGGCATATTTGCTGGCCTGTCAGTCTCTGGCCAACAACCAGGTTGCTCCCAATAACAGAATCACTAAAATATTTTGTTTGATTGCTGTATAGTATGATTTGGATATTGTTTTAAAGCAACTGATTTTCCAGAAGGTTAATTTAGAAGTTCTAATACAGGGATAGTTTTAATTTTTTTCTTCAAGTGGAATAGGAAACTGGAATCTTGATAGAGCATACAGTTTGTCAAAATTACTGTGTTTGACTCGCTAACACTTTCATTTCAATCATGTCAGAACTTCACACTTACAGATTTAAAACAGCCACCTTATCAAATCTGTTTGATAACAATGACTAGCATGACTACTTCCTGCTATTCAACCAAAAATACTTTTTACATTTCAATACAAGGGAAAATGGGTGCATATAGACTCCACATGTGCTAGGCTGCTGTGCAGCTACTGTTCCTCCTGATTTCTGGAATCAGTCCTCCCCTTTTCCCGTTCTTGGTATGCTCCCTATCTGCAGCCTCATCTCCTTCTCTTCAGAGCAGCTCTTTGTCAGCCTCCTCATGGGGCAGAGAAGGAGGGCATTTAGGTTTTTATTTCCTGATGAAGGGAAAATAACAGTAGAAACAGCTGCTGTACAAAGGCCAATTGTTTAAGATCAGTGTTCTGGTACTTGTCTCATCCAGTCTCCAAATACTTTTTCTCAGGAACTAGAGATATTTTCCAGGTATTGAGTAATTTAAACTCTATTTGATGCCCTCTACTTCTTATACTGCAGAAAAAAAGTGAATAATCCCTTCCCCTTCAGCTTCTTCACTCCACTAACCCCTATTGTGTCACTGTCCAGTGACATTTTTTCCATGCTAAAGGGCTTCAGACAATTAATTTTGGTCAAAGACCATCAGTAACCCTTTGTCTGCCACTGATGCAACCTATCCAAGCTTTCTCACATTCATCTGAGGAAGAAAGAGTAATCAAACAAGTCCACATACATTAAAGAGTCCTGAAGCTTCTGGCTCCCATGAACTCCACCATTCCTACATCAACAGGTATCAGGGACAGAAAGCTTAGTAAAAACACAATCATCACCTGTCACTCAGGCTGATCCTGGGCTGACTGCTGTAATTCTCTGTGGTTTTCTGATAACCTAAGGCAAATGCATGTGATGACAGAAGAAACACTTTGAATCTGATATGGTGCTGGGTTATGGTTTTGTGCAGCCCTCTTGCTGTGACTAAAGCAGGCAGAGAATTCTTACTGTAGTATCTGCTAAGAACCAGAGGCATTTACAGTCCCACAAGGATCTGGCTAAAGACCCAACCCCTTTCTACTACACAGAGCAATCCTCCTGGGTCAGATTCTTTAGCATGTAGCTGCCAGTGCAAGGGCAATAAATGCTCGGTGTTTTTGAGGCAAAGAAAATCTAGTCACAGCAGCAGATGTTCCTGCACCCAGTGGAAATTGGCAGACATAGGAAATGTATCTTCCAGGGGAAAGAAAAGAATTTATGGAGTGGAAAGTTTTCAAAGGGGCTCCCACAGTCCAAAGGGACACCTACCAGCAGACCCAGCAATGACTCTTGGTATCTTTGTCTCCCCTTTGTTCTCACACCAGGACTGTGTCTGCAGGTACAGTCCCCTGCAAGCGTTAGCAGAGCTCTGCAGCAGAGGTCCAATGTTTCCCAGCTGAGAGAGATTCTATGCCATCATAGTTACACCAAGCTCTAAGCCCAACAGGTTAATCTGGCAGCAGCCTTTTCCTAGTAGCACAGCTGTGTCCACACCAGGAACTTTGCTGGCTGAGCTCCACTGGGCAGGTGGGATTTATTTTATTTTCAGATCCAGGCTAACCATCAGTTTGTGAGCAGAAGCTTTTAATGTAAGTCTGTAAGAAACATCTCTGATCTTAAAAGCTCCATTACCTCTGCACATAGCAATGAGCTGTCTCATCCCTCAACTCCAAGTACAAAAAACTTAATTTCTGTCCTCCAGAAAGAGAGGTGGGAAAACTGATGATGCTGATGGATCACATGAATATCAGAAATGCTTATGAGTTTTTCTGTGACAGAAGCATTTGATTCCTGCACTAAGAAGGAAATCTGCTGCTTTATGAGACACATGGGATAGCAATACACATTAGAGAAGAATCAACTTCAGCTTTGGAAAACAGAAATAGGACCACTGCCTTGCAAAATTGCTTTGTTTCTTTTTGTGTTTTTGGGGTTTTTTGCAGGGGCTTAATCACTGGGCTTACAGATGTCCTACATTCAGTTCCAGTTCAGGGAGAGGAAAGTTACACAAAATTAATATGCATTTAGAAAGGAATCAAGACATCAAGCATTTATGCCAGATTAGCTATTTACTTGTTGATATTGTTTATCTTTTTGCTAAGGACCGCATTAGTCGTGCTGAACAAAAAAAACCCTTCTTTGTATCCAGCTCCATGGAACAATAATATAAACTGGAGATTTTATTCTGTTGTCAGATCTTGAACTGTTGTCACCAAGTGCATCCTGCATCATCCTTAAGATTTTTTAGCCTTTTACAGGTATTTTTTTCTGATTCACTTGATTTAAAAACAAATCTATAGAGAGAAATTCTGTCCCTCATAGGACAGACACCTTGAATCAAGATCAGTCAGACATCCTCAGTCTTGTGTCAAATACAAAAATATAGTACCATATTAACAATATGCCAGTGCAATATTAACACTTGACATTTAATAAATGTGGAGAACGAAAATAAAATTAGAGACTCTGTATTCAGGTGGAATGATAGATATCTTTGATTACTAGATATGTGCATTGACCTGATTTGTATTTTAAATGAAATATAATGAAATGTACAGGATAAGTAGGGCATAAAATCACACACCTGTAAAAAGCCTATTTTTTGCATTTCCTGACTTAAAGAAAACCCCAACATTTGAAAACTTGATTCCTTCATAAAAGCTGCAATACGGTACATTAGTAATAACTCAGTGTTATGTAAAGCTAAAATCTGCTGCCAAAACACGAAGATTGCCAAGTTGACTTGCAGATAACCATTATCACAATGGAGAGCTTTTCCTGAATAAGAACATATTCACCAAAAATGCAGTTTTCACAAATCAAAGCAGCCCTTAACGCATGTAAAATCTGGCAAATACATCTGAACATTTTCTTTCAGTGATAAAAATACTTTGGTTTTATTAATCAAGTAGATGAAGAGCATTCAAGAACATGACCCCACAGGGCAAAGGCTAAGTCACAAATTGGGATATCTGTTTTGCAGTTTCTGTTCCAAATTCTCTTAAGAGGAGTTTGTCTTTTAGTTCTTACTTACTGGGCTGCCAGTAAAAGGAGAGAGAAAAGGAAGAATGATGAAAATTACCATCTGCTCCTACTTATCCAGATATATCAGTGTCCTTTTACTTTCATTAAAAGCAGCCAGAAATATTTTGCTAAAGACTATTATGTTCACGTGCCATTATTAAAATGTTTGAGTTTGATTCTACCTGAACCAATATGCAAAACCTTATCCAGGCTGCCAAAACCAAAACACCATTTATTCACCTGGTTTTTTAGAAGAGTACCTTTAGCAATGCATTTTCCAGGACTCTCTTCCTTTAGAAAAACCTGTTGTGCAGAACCCTGCCACATCCAGAAAAAATAGAAAGGGATCAAATACAGTCAGGATGTAAAATTCTCACTGCTGTGCAGGTACAGGTAGCAGAAACTATATTAACAATCAATAGCTAAGAGAAATATCACAGACCCTGACTTTTACAAAAAAGAACAGGCTGCCTATACTGTAGCAAACATATTCATTGCACAGAAATGCAGATTTTTATCACTTAGAAGCTTAACTTCCATTTGTAATACCAAAAAACTACAGTCAGCATCAGAACCTCCTGGACCAGGTGATCGAATGGACCTTGACCAGACATTTTTGCTATAATCAGCATCCCTCAGTGCTCCTTCCTCAACTGCATTTAGCATTAATCCCACCCGATCCAGATTAGAGGGATACCACTCCCAGTTAAAATAGAAATCAAAGCAAATACTATTGATATGTTTCAGAGGCTTATAGAACACTCCTAGTTCATTTAATTAAATTACAGCAAGTAACAAAGAAGGGACCTAGCTGGAAACATGTTTTTCCAGAGTTATAGATACCTTATTCATTTCATTGTTTTCTTTTCTTTTACGAGTTTCCTGTCTCAGACCTCTTAAGAAAAAGCTGTATTTAAGATGTCAAAAAATCTTCTTAAGAACTAGCAATACTCTCTTTAGGGGTTATTTTAGGCAATTATAGTTTTACAGTTTCCTCTTCACATTGGATAAGGATCTTGGATAGCGTCAGATATTTGGTATGTGGACATGATCTTGGACCCCAGATATGGGGGTTGTCATAGCTACTCTGGATGGTTTCTAAACATGACCAAATCCTCCACAGGATTCTTCCCAAGGTTCATGGTCTGCAAAGAGCTTCCCTTTAAAAAAAAAGAAAATAAAAAACAGTTTACAAGACTGTCTATGTAATACAGTATTACAGTTTTTCAGGTAGAATTTGGCATTTTCTTTTGAAAAAAACAATTTTTAAAAAAAATTATAAAATAGGGAAAGGATGAGAAAGAGATACTATGGACTGACTAAGAGAAAGTTAATCATCTAAGAACACAGGGAAATGGTCCAATACTTCAATGCAAACTATACAATACATTCTAGTTTAGTCACAGCAGTGTAGAACTGGAAAAATTCAACACTGGAGAAGCTAAGCTCAAATTATACCGGTACAGCTAAGAATGAAGACAGGCCTTTAGATTTCATATTTTGTTCAGCTCTCCTATAATTTAAGAAGAATCATAAATCAGCAGTTCATCATCTCTGGAAATATATAGAAAACAAAGTAATTTTCTTCTTGTCTTAAAAACATAAGAATGGTTTAATTACATTTAGATTCAAAACAATAATCTTGAAGTATAGTCATACTTCAGAATATGGTTTTATAATCCTTTTAACATGGGAGAAGAAACATTTTCCAAACTGCATTTCACCCTAGATACTCAATTAGTCCCTGTTCTTTTCCATTGTCAATGCAAGAGGCAAGAGGAGCATAAATCATGAACAGGGATTGTTGATTCCAAAGGTAACTAGAGGGTATCTTTATAGCAGAGAAGACAAAACAGAAAATGTAGTAAATCAAAAGTGGTTAACACCAAGCTCTTCAGCAAGAACTATTGCCACAAAATACCACTATTGAAAATATTAGAAAAAAATAAAAATCCATTCATCTTAATAGGTTAGGTCTGCTTTGAGCAGGAGGTTTGACCAGATGACCTCCAAAGTCCCTTGCAATCTAAATCATGGTATGATTCTAAACAAACTGGACTTTTCTTATAAACATATTTGTTCAAGAGGCTAAAAGAGCTTGAAAAAATCAAGACTGATTGTATAGGTACTTACTATTACAGCAAAAATTACAAATACTCACAAGTAGCAAAAATATTACTTAGAAATACAAAAATTAATGACCCTATTATTTTAGCCTTCAAGTAAAGTCTAAATTCATTCTTTTCCCTAAGCTTTCCAACTGATGGAACACAATCTATTGGCCATGTATATTACTGCTTCTCTCTCAACCACAGCCCTCTTGTTGGATTCCAAAAGACCTAAGGAAAAGATGCTCTTGAATATAAAATTTTATCAATGTCCTAATGGAAAATGTTTCATTGTGTAACTTCTAGGAAATTTAGCCTTACTATGGGATCACTCATGAACTGAGTGAACCCATAGTAACTTAATTTTTATTGCCTTGTGGGTTAAGTTAATTAAATTATGACTGCTAGCAATCTTTCATCAAAACAGGATGCTGTTTTACCGTATCTTTTATGTTTTGCTTCTCTAGAGTGCACTGGAAATTATCACAATTGTAGACAGAGGACCATTGTTAAATGGTGGTATTTGTGCTTGTAAGTTTAATCCAAAATAAATTTGCCATAAACCAGTAATAAAATTAAATATAAGACTGCCATTAAAGAAGTAGATTTTGACACACTGAACTAGTGAAAAGAAGAATCTTAGAGGAATATTGGGTGAAAAACAGGTAATATGTAAAGTTTATTGTATTGAGTCCTCTATTGCACATGTGTTACTTGACAATGCTTTGGGCACAATCATAGTCAGATGAGAAACTAAACAAAAGTAGCAATGAAACAGGCACAGAGACTGCTGATGCCAGTGTGTGTGTACAGACCCAGCTTCCCTACCCCAAAAACCCAGAGGTCTCTACCTTTATCCTACTCACTCTAACCACAGAGAGAATTCCTTTTTATTTCAAGAAAGATATTAGAGTCAAAATGAACCATATTGCACTAATTTGAAGAATAGCTACAATAATTCTTCCTAGTGCAGCTGGAATATGCCAAATGAGCTCTGTTGGTTTATATGTTGGCAATTTCATGCTTGCATTTGTGTGCAGAGCTGTAACCCTAGGAGTTATTCTGGTATTTGCCATGTCCATCTCTGCGTTTTCCCAGTGTTTTGATGTGAAGCTGTTTCTAGATCTGCTTGCAAGTCTCTGAATCAACAGAACAAGAGAAGGAGCTGCTTTCAGTGATTAAAGGCAGATACCAGTAAACACTTTCAGGACATAATTACAGTGCATTTTCACTCCTCTGCTGCTATTGGCTTAAAGGAGTTTGAGTTTCTGCTAATAGTTATCCTCGAACAGCTGGGGCCACTTTTGACCCAAACACATGGATCTGATCTATGTGGTATCACTATGGTCCTCTGAGATATCTGGTTAAGATGTTCTTCAAGATCAGGCCTAAAGCATGAAGGAAAGGTTACTCAATTGTTATGAAATGTACAAGTACCACTGTAAAACTATTTTCTCTTTTTTTCTGGTTCTTATTTTCTGTTTTATCATTACTTTGTTGGTAGTATTTCTAATTTTCCCCCCTCTCTGAGAAGACCAAAGTTTAAGGCTTCTTCCCCAAAGATATATTTCCTTTCAATGGGTTTATAGCTTGACATTTTTTGGCTTTTATTCCCCTTGCAGTACAGCTTTAAATATTTAAATACTTTTAGGCTCTGTGCATCTTACAAGGAGCCGCAGGTGTTTCCTGAGACAAGGAAGGTGCAGAGAAAACAAAAGTCTCCCTTCTCACCACAGTGTGTATACACAGTCATCCTTTTTTTTTAACCCTTTTTTAGTCATCATCTACTTCAGAATATGGATTTAAAAGATCGGTCTTGTCTTTCTTCGGATGAGGGCGTTTTATCACCTGTAAGTGTAAGAGTGTAAGCCCAAGCCACTGCATAGGGTGCTATAAGACAGCAGCTGTAAAGACAGTTCCTCCCCTGAAAAGCTTACTATAAGACATTACAGTTGGACACAACACACCCAGAAAAAGAAAGAGGATGGAGACTTGCAGTGGTATCTGGCATAAAATCAGGTATATTTTCATTTGGACAATACTCTCCTGTTAGGAGATCACTGGTAAGACCTTTATGACTAATGAGTGCTGCTCAGTTGTACTTATTCAGCTAAACTAACACTGGGGGAAAACAAACAACTAATCCATGGAAGTTGTATTCCTGAGTGAGAAGACATGGTGCTGGGCAGGACATCACAGCAGTTTAGGATTCAGATTTGAACCCTGGAGCCCCCGCTGAGGGCTTTTTCTGCAACTGTTCTCTCACTTAATCCTTTTTTAAGCCACTGCCAAGTAGGGAAATATTGTTTCAAATATGAGAACTTAACAGCTCTCCAAGGTCCCACAGGTGTGGCACATCTGGAGAAGAAGATTGTTTCCTCCTTCCGTGTCCCTCTTCCCTCTTCCTGCCCCTACCTTGCCACATAGTCCATCCATCCTCTTGGAAAATTTAGATTTGAGCTTAACCAAAATTTAAATTGGAGCTGTAACCAAACTCTACAGTCCAGTAAGGTTCAGCTAAAAGACCTGATGAGGAAATGTGGCTGCTGAGAAACATCTGGGCTTTGTTTTATATAACCAAAGAGTTAAAATTATTGTCAGAAATGCCATAATGTATAAAAGCTGCAAAACACCCAACTGTAGTGTCAGACTTCCAAGTTGAACAAATGTGTTTGTCTCATTTGTAAATGTTATTTGAACAGAAATGGCACATTGTAACAGCCTAACAAGAAGCAGTCTTTCTGATGATGTTTGAGACTTCTTTGCTCCACTGTATGGAAATATTTAAGACTTTAAAGATTTATATTACAAAATAACATTTGAAATGTCTTAGTCCTGTTCCCAGTAAAGTCAAAGAGAGGGTTACTGTCTGCTTCGATATAAGTGGCATAAGGGCCAAGATGCATTTTAACAAGATTTTTTTTTCTTTTTTGGTCCAAGAGTCAAGAAGTCTCTCCAAAAGCCCCTCCATGCCTTAAAAAAAAAAAAAAAAAAA
>VWZN01005152.1:407408-425746 GCA_013396955.1 Regulus satrapa | reverse complement strand
AAAAAAAAAAAAAAAAGAAAAACAAAAAAACCGACCAACCCAAAACTATGGAGGCGACGAGTAGGGCCTTACTGTATTTTTAATTAACGGAAAGACAAAACTTCTATTGATTTAGGGTGGAAGGGAACAAGGCCAAATGAGAATCACTACAGGAGCCAGGTGTATTTTTCCTTCTCTCCTCAGCCTTGAGAGACGAGGAGGACAACGCCGCACCCCCGCCCCGGCGGCTGCTCCATGCCGGGGCAGGGCTGCTCCGGCCCAAGCGGCACGGAGCCGCTCCCAAAACTCCTCGGGATCCCTGCCCACCGCCCGGGATCCCTCCCTTTGCAGAGGGAGGGCACACGAGTGGCAGGCGGCAGCTGCCCTGCTTCAGCGGCACCGAAGGACCGGCAGCGGGAGCCAGACCCAAACCAGGGGCTTTCCCTTCCTAAACGCAGCGAAAAGGGATTACACTGAATTATCAGATACCCCGCAGTGTTCTGCTTCCATTCACGCTTCAAATAAATCACTTTTCTAATAATCCATTAACTGCTTTAACGATAGGTGTTACTTATTCACCAGTGCTCCGTGGAAGTTATTTATTTGAAAATTCTTTGCGATTTGCAGTTGCTTTCCTCATAATATGCACTTCTGGAAGAAAGCAAGAGGGGTCTCAAACAGGACAACGCAGAGTTAGTCCCTCATTTTGCAAGAGGGACACGTCACTGAGGCTTCTAGTCTCATTTTTAATACAAAGAAAATTATTTTCCTCCTTGTTAAGCACTCAGTATTCCCGTGGATCTCCCTGGCAGGTGCTGGGAGCCTTTGGAGTAAACGGGCCACCTTTTGAGAAAGGCCTAACTATGGACTTAAATAACCTCACTCGAAGAGCCCACATTAACAAGCAATAAACCCTACGGCTTCGTTTCAATGCCAAATGCCCTGTTCCACGCTCAAAGGATGATGTAAACAATGTGAGCACTACAGAAACTGTGTGCGAAAATTACAGCCAAAACGCGGGGAAAAAAAAAAATAAAAAAAGAAAAAAAGGCTCTCGAAACCTAAAAATTCTTTTAGGAGATGTGAAAGCCCCACTCAGGAGCAGGATCTGCAGACTCGTGCGTTCCCTGAGGAAGCACGGCCAGCGCGCTTCGTCCCACGGACTCCGCAGCGTTACGCGGGCGGTGTCCGCCGCTGCCCCGGCTGAGAATTAAACCCAGAGTGCCCCCGACTCACACCAGTTATTTTTATCCGCGTTCGGCCTTTCCAGCCCAGCAGACATTCGCTGCGAGGCGGGGCCATGGAAAAGCAGCCGTGGAGCTCAGCCGGGCTCGCAGGGACGCGCAGAGCCCAGACCCGGGAGCAAGGAGCCCGCGGTACCAGCGGGGAGCCGGGCAGGGCACCGGGCCCGCACGCTGCCCTCCCTGACTGCTACATTAGCAAGAGGAAGAGTTCATTACCTGAACCCAAAGTATTGTGGAGATCTCAGTAGAGCAAAGAAGGAAAATTTAAAAGCAACAAAAATACACCCCCAAATACCAGTTTAGGACGGGGGGGGCAGTAGCACAGCACTGCTGGTTCCCGGAGTCTGAGCTGCTGCTCTGATTACGACGCTCCAGCCACTGAGGGAAGAAACCTTCCCTTTTGTTGTTGGTTTGGTTATTTTAATTTTTTTGTTTGTTTATTTGATTGTTTCTCCCCCTGCAATGTCTTTTTTTTTTTTGTTTTGTTTTGTTTTTCCTATACAAAACAGCAACACCTGTGCACTAGGCCTTGCAGAATGTCCCAAAACAGTTTAATAAAAGGCAAACCCGGGACTAAGGTATTCTGATTGGCATTTACTTTTTATACATACATACATAAAATATATAAAGTACATATTATATATTTATACACACATTAAAAAAATATTTCTTTAACTTTCCCTGCCCTTTTAAAATATATCGGGAAAAAAATCAGACTGGAGGTAATGCAAAGTCAGTAACATGAGCAGCTTTTCTCTGGCTCTGTCAGGCTTTGTCTCTAAGTCTGCGTCAAACAGCGCTCAGCCTAAACCAACCGGATTAACCAGGACGATCCCCGGGTGATCCCGAGCAGCGTGACAAACCGCAGCGCTAAAACATGACCGTGCCACTCTCCGCAGACACCTCGGGATCGTTTTACAGTGCTCACATCCCCGGTTATCCCTCTGCTCGTGGCCGCCGGGCAGCCTTCGGGAATTAAAATTCACCATCGCACCCAGGGAACGTTTAAATCCCAGGATCCACTTTCCTCTTCACGAACTATTAAAAAAAAAAAAAAAAAAAAAAAAAAAAAAAAAAAAAACCGNAAAAAAAAAATAAAAACAAACAACCCGCCGCCCCCCCCAGATGTAGTGATGAGCTCTCATGTTAAAATCGTGACACGGGCGCAACGCTTCTTAAAAGTTATTTTTAAAATACTATATTTTAAAATGAAAAAATGTAGTGTTCAGGAGTAGCGATAAACTCATGTAAAAATCGTGACACGAGTGCTATACTGGTATTTTTAAACAATTGGTATGGGTTTCTTAAAAGGGTTAGTATGATTTCAGTAGCCTCGTCTTTGGAACACACTTCGGGGGTCCGGAATGTTACTCGGTTACTCGGGAGGGAAAGGACAGACCGGGACACTGCGGATGTTAGCGTTTTGGGGAATTTTTCTTAGATCCAAGAACAGGAGCCCCGTGGGGGAGCAGGCGTTCCCTGCACACAGCAGCACGCAGACAGCCTCGCCATTTTACACAACCACCGCTCCTGCGCATTAAACGGGACAGCGGAGGACGGGATGGGATCGCAGCCAGGAGCGGCACAAGCGTTAATCCGGAGGAGCCAAGGAACCCCCAGTGGGGCATGCGAGCAGATAGAGCCCTGCGCCCACCGTGCCCCTTCAGCGCTGCTTCTCGAGAGCCCAAGATTTCAAACAAACTGGCAACAACAACAACACGGGAGGAGAGCCGCGACCTCTTCCAGTTTGTGTTTCCAGGCACGGCTCTCCAAGCGAACACGCCTGTATCCCCCGGGCGAAGGGGCGACCGAGATGAAGATGCCTGTGGGCCGCAGAGTCCTGGCCCTCACGGCGGAGAGGGCTCTGCGCCTCGCCAACCGGGCTCCCGCTTCTCGGCACCCGTCCCGCCACCGCCCAGCCGTGCCAGCCCGCTCGGCCCGCAGGGGAGGGCGGGCTGAGGGAGGCAGGGGCCGTGGCTGAGGACGGGTGCCTGCGGGGGGGAGCCCAGAGAAAATGGAGGCAGGCGGGATCGCAGCGCTGAGTGGCTGCATGGCGGCGGCGGGGCGGTACGAACGTCTTGCCGAGGCAGAGGGAGTGACCGTCCCGGCTTAACCGGGACGAGGTAGCGGCACTCTGCCCGCTCCTTCCCGGTCTCCGGATGCGGCGCGGCCCCTCAAGGCGGCCGTGGGGCCGTTCCAGAAGGTTCCCCGGGCGCGGGCTCTGCCAGCCCGGCATGGTGGGCGGAGGGCGCCCCCTGCTGCCCTCACGTAGCGGTCACGGCCCTCAGGGACGCCGGGACAGTTAAACACGTAAAATTTAATAATTCTGTGGGGGAAACGTCATCTTTCAATGCTGGCTTGGCATCCTTCAGTATATACGCCTCCCCCTCCTTCCGTCCGACCCCCCCACGTGCTGAGTTTCAGGATTTTGTCAAATTTTAAATTTAGCAGCGTAAATCCAAAGTGCAGTGTTGCCAAGTAAAGTGAATGTTGAGTTAAACCCGCCTGACCAGTGCAATACAGTTTCTTTTTCCACTTTTTTCCCTTTAAAAGTACATGCCCATTTTATCCTCCCTTCGTGATGGTTTATGGTTCCTTTAAATGGCCCTGAATATCAGATTGCAAATACTGAAAATGTAAATCCGGTTTGTCTAATCTGGAGTTTAAAATATTCTTGTGATGTCAGAAAGTGATGGCTTATAAAACATTTTCATTTAATTAGGAAGCAGTAAGAGGATTGCTGCAAGGAAAAAAAAAAATAAAGGCAAGGAAACTCAGTTTGAATTATTTATGTGCTATGAACTATCATGATTGCTGCTGCAGCTTTTCAAGTACAAAAATACAGGATTTGCTTGCTTTTCATTTTTAGAACCTAATACTTTAATTATTCAGACATGCAAATTACTGAGAACAGGGATTAATTATGCAGGTAAGCAAGGTTTTGTTCTAACTTTTAAAAAGTAAAGATTGGCTGATACTATGTACCATGTTGCTGACACTGGGCTTGTGCAGCGAAATACTTTAAGGTATGATAACACTTTGGGATTTCATGGAAGAAAAAGGGGTAGGGATGAATTTAAGAAGCTAAGGAAGACAGTGCACGGCATAAATCTTGCTGTCCTGCGAGAGAGAATCATCTCCTTCCTCAGGACCAAGTGTACATCATCCCCTTTCTTCTCCCAGTATCATAGAATATTTCAAGTTGAAAGGATCAAAAAGAGCCATCATGTCAAGCCCCTGGCCCGGCACACCCCAACAATCCCACCCCATCCCAGAGAGCGTTGTCCAAAGGCTCCTGGAGCTCTGGCAGCCTTGGGGCTGTGACCATTCCTTGGGCAGCCTGTTCAGTGCCCCACCACCCTCTGGGGGGGGGGGAAGAACCTTTCCCTGAGATCCAGCCTGACCCTGCCCTGGCCCAGCTCCAGCCGTTCCCTGGGCTCTGTCCCTGGTCCCAGAGAGCAGAGATTGGAGCTGTCCCTCCATTGCCCCTTGGGTTGTAGACCGTGGTGAGGTTCGACCTCGGTCTTCTCCAGCTAAAAAACAAGAAGTCTTCCCCTCAGTGGTGTGTAAAAAAAGACATTCTGCAAAGTGTGCTGTGAAGTGGGGAGGTTAGAGGATGTTTCAGATTGGAAAGAACTGCAAGGGGAAAGGGAAGACACTTAATTCCCCCATTTTGTCAAGCGGTCTGGCCTCTGTCAGGGGTGGGATTTGGTGTCCTCAGGGGTTTGTCTCCTCTAGGAAGGTGCTGCATCCATTACATAGCATCATGGCAGTTTAGGTCACCTGTGCTCAGAGTCTATGTTGTCGTTGGCTATCTTGGTTTGGCTGCCAAAGCACACAAATCCAACAGTGGCATACCGTACCATGATGGAAAAGCTCTACTTCTGTGCATAAACACTGCTCTGCATAATTTAATTAATGATGCTGTCAAAAGCACCACCGAAGTACACCATCAGTGAACTCTGGTTACATTTCTAAATGTTTTTGCAGCTATAATCACACTTTAATGCTTCAACTACTAATCGTGTATTTAAAGCTGATTGGTATGCTCATATACTTTCCAGACATACAACTGGCATTGTATTTTTGGCATGACAGATTTCAGTGGGATTATAATTTGTTATGAAAGACCTTCTCCCAGCCCTTCAGAATCATATTTTCCATTGTGAAGCTGAGCATAAGTCCCGGAAGATAGTGAGGCTTATGGCAGGGAGCGGTGGGAGGGGGCCAGTGCCTGTTTCAAGGGTCTCTTACAAGCTGTTGACCACTTCAGTGCCTCTGGCTTTAAGGCATGTCAAATTAGAAAGCCAAGATGTGTGGATTGGCCTGCTTTGGATGCTGCTTAATTACTAGGCCCTTTTGATCAGTTATGGAAATAAAGCTACAGAAGCTACCTTACACAAGACATTTTTTTTTTGTTTGTTTGTTTGAGAATGAGGGATGGTGTATATCTCTGTCAAAAGAGCTGGATCTGTAGCAGTAAGGAGTAATGTTATCTTATTCATTGTTCAAGGAGAATTATTCATTGTCTGAGGAGAATAAAATTAGGGTTTTCTTATATGTCAGAGGAATATTTTAAAATGTTAGTACAAGAGTTAAAGGTCTGTGGAATGGGGCAATCTGAGCCTTTCAGAGGCCTCATTTCATCCTCCTCCGTCTCCAGAACTCCCATTCCATTTCAATTGTTTGAGGCACCTTCTGGGTAGCAGGGAGGAGTCCACACCATTAAAAAGGCTTATTTCAGTCTGACAAAAATGTGCTACAGCGTCCACCTCACGCACACACAGCAACTAACAAAACCTTTTAGCTTCTCTCTGCCAAAGGAGTTTCCTCAAGCTTCTTTCAATAGCCACTCCTTAAAGCAGGATTTAAAGAACTCAAACCCTAATCCCCACCAACTACTCTGCTGGCAGATAGCCCAAAGGAGAAATGGACCTCTTACTTTCATTAAAGTTTTACTTTTTTGACTTACTGATGAGAGTGGTAGTTAAGCAGCAGCACTTTAGTGGCTTTGACGATATCAGAAGGAAAAGACGGGGTGGGGGATGCTGACAGCAGGGGAAAAGAGGAGAAGCTTGATAAACAGTTACATTCAGTTAGATGAACGCCACAATGCAATTAATTACATGGAAAATGCTACTGAAGATATTTATAGCATATACAAATTTACAAATGGTGAATAGCCTTCTCAAAGAATGGAAATAGTAATGCTCACACTAAGCAGTATTGGCAATAGCATTGGCATAGTGGGGTTTAGCCAGCTTGAAGGAAGACATCCTGTTATGAACAAAACATGCAAGTTCCAGCTCCTTCTTTATTCTGAAGATAAGTTGTGCAATCGAAGAAAAAAAAAGCTGCTTAGAAAGAGAACATGATTAAAAGATGTCATAACTATAGAATGTGAGCACTTGCATATTGTGGTGACATGTACTTAAGGAAGAAAAATGCGGGCAGAGAGAAAGAGACAAATTAAACTCACATAAAAAAACCTGATTCACCCCCTTATTTTGTCCATGTGATGTAATGTGAACATGGAGAAAAAGCCCATGCACACAAGGGACACAAGCATTAATGTTTAGTAATGGAATTAGGATGCTTGATTTACTTCTCTGTAATGGTAAGGTGTCACATATGCCCCACTTTCAGGGCAGTTTACAGGTGGTTTACAGAACACTTACCCTCAGGACATGCCAGCTATGGGGTTGGATGCTTCCTACTGACATTGATATTCAGGGCCATCATGGTGCAAATCCTCTGTAGGTACCATAGTGATGGTGGGAGTCCTGGAGAAACTTCCTGCCTAGGGACAGGAGTGGATGCGGGGGATCAGACATCTCTTCTTTGCCCTTAGTTCAGTTTCTCAAAGCCCCAGGGGTGGAAGAAAGGGCAAGGGTTGTTTCTTCTGCCCCAGGAATAGAAGAAAGGGCAAGGAGCTGATCCTCAATTGTATGCCATGAACAGCAACAGATGGAAAAGTAGGAGACAAATTAGTTTTCCCTTCCCTTTCTGGATATCTCTCTGAATTTAATTATCTTGGGATTTTATGGCTGTCATCTGATGGATGTGCAGCCTACCAGTGCCTGCTGGCTAATCCACTTGGGGCTATATTAGATTGGTTGAAAATGACTGGATTAGAATAATATTCTGTTGTAACATAAAACAATAATGAGAGAATAAGGAAGTTAACTGGAAAATTATTGTTGGTGTCAATAGAAGAAACTGAGTGTCAATTTCTAAGAGGTAGATCTGAGTTTCAGTAACATTAGTGCAGCAACAGAGAGTTGGGCTTGTTCATATGAGACTGAGAATTACATAAAAGAAAAGAAAACAGAAAAATGAGAAAAATAAATAGGATATATGGTCTTGTGGTTTGGTAGGAAACCAAAGACAGGATATTAAATTATGTGTGGTCAGTAGCATCTTGTAAACCCAGACGCAGGATGTAAAGAGTGGTCAAACAATAACAATTGGAAGAAGAGAAATACAAAGTCGTAGACCTGTCAAAAGAAATACAAGTGAGCTCCTTTAAATGAGTCCTTGAGGTTTATGTAGGTGAATATATGTCTTAAGCCATGAGAATTCTCCCTGTGTGGGAAGTTTTTATTTAATGACTGATGCTCAAACAACCCACTATCATAATCCAGAATGGTGCATAAACCTGAGTGTGTTTTGACACTGTGTGTCCTTGCTCTTACTTGTGAATAAAAGTTTACTCTTAAAGCACTGATTTGGAATTGAGTAAAGCAAGAGATTCTCTGTGTATGTTAAGGTCTAAGAAAGCTTGTTTTTATATGTATGGTTTTTTACTTTTTTTGTGCTTAGTGCAAGAAATACACGGTGGGTCTTTTGGCAGAGGAGTGAAAATTGTTTCTGCAGCAACGCTATGCATTTATAATCCTGAATTGTTTCCTTCAAGATATGTCTACATGCCTGTATCACCATTATCTTGCTTGAATTTAGTATGATGCATTTCCTCTAAGTAATTGGGAAAGAAGTATTTTTTCCTGCAAACTGAGGAATAGAATAGAATAGAATAGAATAGAAGAGAATAGAATAGAATAGAATAGAATAGAATAGAATAGAATAGAATAGAATAGAATAGAATAGAATAGAATAGGAGTCTTTTCAGTTGGAAAGGAGCCACAACAATCTGGTCTGACTACCTTACAACTTCAGGGCTGGCCAAAAGTTAAAATGTGCTATCATTGTCCAAATGTGTCTTAAGGTCTGACTTTGATTGCTGATCACCTCTCTAGGAAGGGTTTTCCAGTGTCTTTGTAAACGTCAGTGCTTTTAAGAATGATAGGTAAATCATTGTTTTAGTACCTTAAGGGTAGCTACAGAAGTAGCTACATAAATCAGAGTCCTTGTACTTCCAAAAAGCTCCCTAAACAAACCAAGAGTGATTCAGGGAGTATCAGGAGTATAATCATGAAATACACATGGTGTCTTTAACAAGGTAAGCCTGATCTCCTGACTGGTTTCTTCCCCTGAGAGGAAGTGGTAATTTCCCCCTGTTTCATCCATATTACTAATTAAACAGATAACTTATGGAAGACCTTTTAGGTGAGAATATCAACAGCTTAATTGTCTGCAATGAGCAGCAACTGATGGAGTCACTGGCACTCACAGATGCTTTCTGTAGAAGTGCCTTCATTACAAATTGTGCTAAAGTGACCAATACCCTTTATGAAGAAAAATGTTAACAATTTTCTCAGTAATAACATCAAAACATCAATGTTGCTTTTTGCAAGCCAATAATGCAAAGGTCTAGGTCACAGGTTTGGGGTTTCCCATTTGGCAAAACTAGCTCAACACATCCAAAGACTGTGGAATATTTTTATCCTTTGGCTTTATTATCACTTCCCTCACATCAGCCAAATCTGGCTGTTTAGCTTTCCCCCCAGTTACTGATATCCCTGCTGTCCTTTCTAGCACTGATTCTAGGTAGATAGTAAAGCCTGTAGAGAAGGAACTGGCAGAAAAGTCCCCATCTCCTTGCTGAGGCAGGAGGCACTGTGGTGGAAGTGACTTGCAGCCATTCAGTAGGGCAGTGATTCAGTGCAGACTAACATTTATGCATGTCAAATTCTGCCTCCTTAGGTTTCCTGAAGTCATGACAAACCGCAGGAACAATGACAAGCTGAATTAATCTGTGACAAAGAATCAAAAGCCAGGAGGAACCCACTTGCCACTTGTTTGATTTCTATGGTTGTATTATTTTACTGCATTATCAACAGTATGACTTGACAGACTAACTATGTAATACACTTAAAATTATTGAGCTGGAGCTGAAATGCATTGGTCTGTCAGCATCTAAAGAAAGACCATCAGAAAAGCCAGTCTGAAGGTGAGGTAGCATTCTAATTTCAAAAAGGGAGCTCTAGCTGTGGAAATTGTAAGAGAAACAGCATCTTGTGGACTCTAGAAATACTATATTTTCTGTCAGATTATACTCTCGAGCCCAGATTTCACCTTTTATTTTTAAAATATAGTAATTGATTTACAGCCAATTCTTAAAAATACCAAAGAAATGCTGTATTTCCTGTATATTTTTAATACAGTGTTTCATTTGATAAAGTGCTTGATTTTTTTTTCCAGAATATTTTTTTCCTTTAGTCCTATTTAATTGAATTCCTATTTCCTTCAGTCCTCTTTCCCTTATCTGCTGATTCTCTTCTGCACACCATTTTACCCTTATATCACTGTTCTTCAATTTCTACCTTCCATTTTCTGCTCTCTTGCAGACTGTTTTTTGACCAATATGTAAATAAAAAATAATAGCCACCCCTAAAGCCCTCTAAATAGTTGTTGTCCTAAAATGGATTCTTCCAAAACAAATACTTATGCTCCATATAGAAAACAGGTTGTTCTGGGTAATGACAAGAAAAGCAAGATTTTTTAACAAGCTTTACAAGAGCTGACACAGTGCAGTTCTAAATAAGACAAGTTTTGATTTTCACATTACAAAGGAAAATTATCCATATAAGTAATTTGAAGAAAATTTCTAGGAAATAGTTTTTCTTTCTTCTTAATTGCCAAAAGTAAGGGGACACCTACAGCTGTCAACCAGAAGAGGGGTTTTTCTCCCTACGTTTATGGCTCCTAATTGTGGGAGATGCTGTGCATGGGCCATTGCCTTTAGAATCAACCCAAGTTATGACTTTTTAAAAGAAGTAAAATTGTAGTGAAAAGATATGATAGAAAGACAGTCAAGAGACTCTGCTTAATCAGGACAATAAATAGATTCTCACTTTATGGCTCACAGAGGCCCAGTAGACAATTCATAGCAATCAACTGGATTTTAAATGGTCCCAAATAGCAAAGGGCAAAAGACTGTATTAGCTGTGGCATGCACATGAACAAGTCCAGAATGATTCTGTGATTAAATCTTTTGATCACTTTAGAGGAAATAATTTACTCTGTATATATTAAAAAAAATTATTCAGTATAAAATTCACCCACATCCATCTGGTTTCCGCTCTCTGCTTGACTTGCTTTACTCTCAGGGGTGGTAGGTATGGCAGGAGCCAGCACCTTCCAGCCCAGTATCTTACAAGATTTGTTTGGTGTGCATCCTTAGGTGAGTGTCTGCATGCTGGCAGCTTCAGAGAGATACTGAGTGGGGGGAGAGGCAGACACTCTGGTGGCCACATGATGATTTCAGATAAACATAGAATCATAGAATAGTCTAAATTGGAAGGGACCTTTAAAGGTAACCTAGCCCAAGCCTCAGAGCAGAAGTCAGTGCTTTAATGCCAGAAAGGCTTAATAGGGGATCTCCTGCCCTTTTGGGCCCTTGCTTAGGAAGCCTGTGCTTGGTTTGAAAAGAATTTTTAAATTATTTTTGTAATGCCTGTAAGGCATGTTAGGGCTGCATCCAAACAATCTGTGGAGACCCTTCAGCTCCAAAGGAAGTGATGAAAGAGTAGAGGCTGTCAACACCATGTAAGATTTAAGCCCTGGTCTTTACAGATATCTTGTACTGAGTTTAAGCAGACACTGGAGTCAAGCAAAGAGTTAAATCTGTAAAGTGAAGTATGCACTTTTAAACATTGCATAAATTGCTTGTAACTGCATAAAATACCTCAGGGTGCATGTGAGCACCTCCACGATGAAACTGAATTGCAGCCAGATAAAATATCCTGTAGCTTTTGCTAATATTCCTGATGAAAGAGAAGCTTATTGTAATAGAAAGAAAATGTAGGAAAGATTTGTAGATAAGTGACCATTCTAAGTCAGTGACCTGGGGGAGCTCATGATGCAAGCAATGTTATTTGATGAATCTTGAAAGCTGTAAAGAGAAGAGTGGCAAACTTCTTTAGATAATTTCCAAAATCTGNTTTGTCATAGAACTGCATCCTGACAACAAGCCAGGTTATTATTATCAATTATTTATATGGTCCAGCAGAAACAGCTGTGCATCAGCAACATTTGAGACCTAGAAATTTGTGAGAGAAGCACAGCACAGCTGTAGTCTGCAGACAATTACCTGAAATGCTGCAAGGATGGTTCTGGTTACTTTCTCCTTGACAGATTCCTGAAGAATATCTGACAACACAGGGACAATATTGTACCAATGAAGATACTCAGACATTTGAGGGCTAAATGCCAGCAGCCACACACAGAAAATCATCTGATACTGGAGCTGAAAACCGCATTTGTTGCTCAAGACACCCATGATGCTAAAATATTGACATAGTACACATTTAATTTAATCATTGCCTCTGACACACAGAGAGGCAATGATTAAAATATTAATCTAAAAGGACAAATATTCTGGAAAACAGATGAAGGATAAATGAAGAGTAAACTTTGTTGGACACATCCTTATAAAACTACTCACTAGGGGTCATCTTCATCAGAAAACCTCTTTAATGGGGCATTTATTTTAGATTTAGGAGACTAGAAATATTTCTAATTCTTAAGAAGTAGCCTAATGAATGGGCTGTTATTTCAGTACTGACTTTACTTTAGCTGTAAATATATTGCAGACCCTCCTAGGTAAGAGCAGTAGATGGTTTTAAATGATGGCTGGTGGAAAGGACAGCAAGCTAAACAAACAAATGTTCTCATGTTTAAGTTGGCAACATTAATATAATCAATCCTGTGTTTCAAAAATAATGACTCTTGACTCTCCACTCCTCCCCCCCCACTTCCATTATTAGATTTACTTTAAAAATTGTGATAATTTAAAATATTGCAATTCTAGATATTCTTGTTTTTCTTAGAAGGCCATCATTTCTGTGAGCAGGGAAAAAATTTCACATTTAGGGGTTTTTCTTGGCATCTTATTTGTATGGAACAAAATAATCCAGAGGTTCTCATTTGACATTTAAAACCATCAAGCATTGGAAGACATGTGATTAGCTTTTGAAATCTAGAAATAATGTACTGTGAAATGTATATAAATACAGATCATCAGAGTAATTTGTAAAAACAACCATGCACAAAATTGTGAGATGATATTTTAAGTCCAAACAGGAGGGTTCATATTCACACAGATTTATCTCAAAATAGTAAGCAGTATACAATAAACCAAATTAATAATTTCAATATGAATAAAGCCTGTAAAGGCTTGTACTTTTATGAAGAGATGGTTATCAAGTCTATTAATGAGTTATTCTTAGGAGAAAAAGGAAAGTTTAAAGGCTCAATTACAAGATAACGAATATGACCTAAACATAGGTCTGCTATTACGGAGTTTCTTACTGGTTGCTGAAATATATTGAATATTTTTTTGATATGAGAGGGGAGAAAAAATATACTCTTAAATCTGCACTATTTGCCTTTCAGGATATTTCCCTGACAGGAGACTGTGCCAGGTAGCAGAGACACAAATAGGCACTTTGACTCTAGACTTGAAATTTTTGGGAAGTGTAGTTTAAAAATCAGAAAGAAAAAAAACCCCATCACCAAAAAACAACCAGGGTTTTTTTCTCTGTTATAGATGGTTATTTGCAATTAGTGGAATGACAAGGTTTTTGGTTTTCAGTTAAAGAAGCTGCAAGATTTTGTATTTGCACTTAGTGAAAATGCAAGGTTTTTGTGGGGTTACACGCAGTGATGCTCTTCTGGTGTGGGGGCAATCCCAGAGGCACACATTTCTTCTGATGACAGAAATGCATTTAAGCATTTATCTGAGAGATTATGAGCAATACCTTTGAAAGCAGTAAGATGAATTCTTAAAGGAGATCCACATGATTCAGCTGTATCACACTGATGTACTGACAAATGAAAATTATATAATCTCATCCATACTGTAGTCAAGCCAGGAGGAAGTGAGTAATCCCTACACTGGTCAAATTAGAAACAAGTAAATTTTCTCTTAGTGTGTGGCAATGAAGCCAGAACATGGAAGGATGGAGATGAGGCAGGGTAAGTGGAAACCTCATGATACTTGGAGCTCCAGATGTTGATGTCTGGCTCAACTGGAAGAGAGAAACCAGGTCACATTTTGTCAATTAATGCTCTTCCCCCTATATTTCTCTTGATTATTCCTTCTAAGGCACCCTGTCTTCTCACAATGAAAAGTACATCTCTGGAGTGTTACCTGAAAAAGGATCCAAAGGACTCTGCAACTCTAGACTCATTATCTCTCTGCATACAATAGGGATAAAACCAATCTCTAGTAAGGGGACAGCTGCAGTGGTGAAAACCTACAACAGCACCTGGTAGACTTTTCTCTTTGGCAATTAAAGGGTAGGAAGGTTTCTGTCATAATTCTGCTAAGAAGTAGTCTTCCCTTGATAGAAGAGAGCCATGTTCCCTACCTAAATGTTATCCCCAAATTTGGCACTGTGAACACTTCAGCCTTACACTAAGATACTGCCCTGGTGACAAACACTCTGTGGGTCTCACTGTGTCTGAACCAAGGGATTTGAAGGTTTCCCCCTGTGATGCAAACTGTAATTCTTAGTTGTGTTTGAAATCCACAGTGATGCAATTTCACTGAGATAGAACATCAGGCCAAACACACAGAAGAGGCAGAGCTTTAGTCTTTTCATGCTGATTATCAATGCTTATTGATTTGCACTTCAGAAGCTAAAAGCATTTTGCACCAGATGGGGTAGGGTTACAATGGAGAAGATCAGTTAGGAAGAAAAAACTGCTTAACAATGTGCAGCTTCCTTTGTAATATTTACAAAAATTGCAGCACTCAATAGGCAGGCAAAACAAAATTAGTATATCACATGAAACTATTCAATCCCTTGCATTTTGAAGATGATTTTAAAGGTTAAGTGTAATCTAAATCCACCATGGTATCTTTTGTAGTAATTTTTCAAAACTTTCAAAAAGTTGTTCACGGAACTTCAGACTCTACAGTCTCAAACCTTAAGGCTCTGCACAGATTAGAAATGTACAAAGGCTACTTTCATTAGACATTTTCTTCTTGAGGACCAGGGGAGAATGCTTGTTTCTGTGAGATAGGATGAAAGGGCTTGCTTCATGAAATACAGCCTAGAGACAACTGCCCTGGGTGTTCCTCTAAACTCCTGGATGCAAACTCCATCCCCTCTGGGTACAAGCTAGATGCTTTCTGAAACACTGTCAGAGGAAATTGGGATACATCTCACTATGCTTTATGAAAGTGAAAGGAATCTTCACAGCAGAGTGGTTGAAAGCAGAGTCACAGAATCACAGGCCTCATGTCTAAAAGGAACCTGGATATTTGTAGCTTGTGGTAGAGTTTTGTAGTACTAAATTTTTGTAAATTATTATTTTACCAGATCTTAAATCTTGGCAGTATTTGCCATTAAACAAATTTCGTCTAAATGCTGCTCAAATCCATTTATCAGGAGTGCAGCAATCCCTTAGCTTGCTGTCTTTGCAACATGTTTTTACAGATTTGAAGACTGTGGCACTCTCCCTGCTCAGTTTCCTGTTTCTGAAAAATAAAGCAACACAGCCTTTCCTCATGGATCATATGTTTCATTGTTGTAGTGGATCATCTTCATGTCGGTCACCTCTGGGTCATCTCTAGCTGATCTATGTGTTTATTGAAGTTCACTGCCCAGAAGACATTTCATATGAGTCTGGACTTCCTAGTGCTGCAGGGTAACAGGACATGTTATGTTTGTTCCCATACAACATGCCTATTTATTCATAGTAATTTGGGTTTTTTGCAACCACATGCTATTGCTGACTCACATTCCTTTTTAACTGCCCACCTTTCTTCTGCAGAGACTTTTTCAAAGTCATACTGTAAATAAAGTAAGAAATCAGTTCATGTAGAACAGAAGAAAAAAATCTAAAGTTCTATTAAGTTCAGTGCAACAAAGCCAATAAAGCTTCAGTTATCAAGGGAGGAGTTTGTGAGAAATATATTCCATTTCATGCTGCTGTAAAGACGTGTACTGCACCTCTGCTTGAACAGCGACTCTCAGCTTGGATGAGACAAGTAGAGAAATTTTTAAACCAGCATTTACCTGTAAATATGAAACACCTGAAACAAGTGAGCACAGACAACTGTGTTACTTATTAATGTAATTAGATATCTGCTAAACTGGTGAAGGCTTAACAGGCTTGGGAATTACAGGAAGACTGATAGCTTGAGAAAGTGGAACATATTCCAGGGAATGAGATGTAAAATAAAGGGAAGAAAAAGAGAGAAAGAAGCATAGACGGAACTGAGATGAAAGCCAGTGGTGATCAAAGGTGTGACCAGATGCTGTTTTGCATAATACTAAGTGAGGGAAAAGCTAAGAGAGAGCAGTGGACAGGTCAGTTACTATGTAAGACCAGATTCAAACCTTGACAATGGTGCAGGTTTTAATGGTATTAAGTTGTGCAGGCCACCATGCCAGATGCAGATGCCAAAAGCATGATCTCTTAACAGATGAGTTTGGTACCCTTTTTCTGAATCAAAGCTCAAAGACCAGATGATTGAGAACACATCTCAGCATCAGAGGCTCACTGAAGGGCATCTCAAGTCAGAAAAAGCTCTGGCATCAGAGTGGCATTGGTAGTCTCTCAGGGAGAAAGGACATGTTAGACCTAGGAAGCAGATGGGTAAATGAAATCATGTGATTTAAGGAAAGACTTCATGTGCAAATGCATGGTAACACATGTACAAAATATTAAAGACTAGTACTATATACATATGCTTAACATGTACATTTGATAAGAACATGTGTAAATTTCGTGAAACATCCTGATAAGATGCAAAGCACCTATTTTTGTATAGGTACTTTTTGTACCTATTTTTTTCTTTTTCAGAATTTTTATTCTTTTAGTTCTTCTCCTCTCTTTCTTCTTTTACCCCATATGCTCTGGGTATTTCCCCTAAGGAATATTTTTGTGCAATGGTTTTTGTAGCGATATACGGGACCTTCATCTACAACTGCGTGGAGCAACAGTGCCAGAGAGTGGCTGGCTGGGATAAATGCAGCTGGATTTGCCTTCTAGTTAAGCCTTTGGGACTTATAAAAAGCACACACAGAATCATAAAATAGGAAGGCAACTACAAGGATCATTCATCGAAGGCCAGCTCCTGGTCCAGTGGTTGATCTGAGCAGTACAGAAAGAAGAGAGGGGCACATAAAGTGGCCTGTCACAGAGTAATTATTTCTGTTGTCTGAATTCCCTAGAAATTTCATGGGACTTAGTCTGATTTTGAACACTATTCTTGGAAAAATGCTAGGGATTGATGTTGTGAGCTGTGACCAATAGTTCCTTTCCCCTTTGGTCCTGCTTGCTCATACTTCCATTTACAGAGCTGTACAGGCTGCAAGCTGTTCCCATACTCTGGAGATTGATCCTCCTGCTTGGGCAGAGTTCCCTGTTCGTTTAACCCTATGAGCCCCAGGTCAGACAAACAACATTGTGTCCCCTCTGGCACGTCCTGGAATAAATGGGACCCGTTCCTGGGCCAGTGACTCTCATTCCCATCATCTTCACTTTTTAAAGAGATGCACACCTAAATTTTTCTTGAGTACCTGTGCCTGACAGTTACCTCCTGTTTTCTAAGCTTTCAGATCCACAGCCTGACCAGTGACTTGTGACGGTCACTTGGATTCTCCTCCCTAGGTGAAGGAAAAGGCTTTCCAGTTGGAGTGGGGGTAAATGCATTTCTGATGGATTGGGAAAGGTGAAGCTCAGTAGGGCTTTGAAATATTTTACCACAGGAGCCACTTTATCAAAAGGCTGTGGGGAGGTGTGGAAGGGGTGTGGGGATGAGCAGCAGCGTGTGTAGGTGACCTTTCCTTTGGCAGGTTTTGGAGGTGTGACTCTTGAGCTTTGTCAGCGGAGGGTCAGTAAGTGAGAAAGTCAATTACTGTATTTTTAATTGACTGTATCCCCTGCTATGCCAATTATTTTAGATAAGTAATAAATAAGAATTCTATACTAGAAGACCATTCAGCAAATGGTTTCAACCCACATCTACCAATGGTTTTGTATTCAGGAATATTACCTTGCATCCAGAAAGTCTTCTGGCATTATTAAGGTGGTATTTGTTTAAATTAATTCACCCGGCTTTATATATTTTGCACATAAAGTAATCAGGTGAATCTCTGAATACTAATGTGAGAATGAAACATTTTAATATTCTACTGAGTATTTTTCTTAAATCACAGAATTATTAAGCTTTGTTAAATCTTCTTATCCTCAGCCTAAGTTTTCAGAAATAGTCAAACTGATATTTGAAGGTAAGAAAATATATAATTTTTAGTCAGCTTTCTGTTTTAGAAACTTCTTGTTTTGCATGAATACTCACTAGTTTGCAGCAGCAAGTGGGATGGGAGACAATGTGAGTTGAATTCCCACTTCCACGGCGTTTGAGAGAAAACAGGAACGAGTGGTCTGTAGCATGTAACAACAAATAGCTGTGATGCGGAGCCCCTCTCTCCTCCTGATCTCCCCGGCCGGTGAATGCCCAGCTCCTGGGCATGGCCTCCTGCCTGCCTCTCCCCCCCGGTTCCGGACCCTCGCCCGGGTTTGTGCGCGGCGCGGGGGCAGAGGGAGGTAGCGCAAGGTGCTCCTACAGCCGGCGGCCGCGGGGAGCCGGTCTGCCCGTCCCGGCAGTGCCGGGGCTCCTGGGCGCGTCCCAGCCCCACAGGACGGGGCCGCCCCGCACCCTCGGCTCCCCGAGCCCCGCAGCACCCCCGCCCCGGG
>VWZN01005152.1:348364-397099 GCA_013396955.1 Regulus satrapa | reverse complement strand
CTCTTTTTTTTTAATATCTATATCTGTATCTATCGTTTCGGTGGATAAGAAGCGTCTGGGCTAGTTCGTGAGGGCTGCGGAGAGAGCGTCCGCCGTCGTTCTCCTGCGCGTCCCCCGGCAGGTCTCTGTGCCCGCCGGCCGCCGCGTTAGGGTGGCGGGGGTGGTGGGCTGGGGTCCCCGCGCCGGCCGGAGGGGAGACGGGCCCGTCCGGGGCTGCAGCCCGAGTCCGGAGGGGCTGCCGGGGAGCTGTCAAGGGCTTCTGTTCTCCTCCACTCCGGAGGAGACGTGACCGCGCCGTGCGGAGAGGAGAGCGCTGGGGCGGCAGGTACCCGGCGGAGAGAGCCGCTTTAAAATCGGGGAGCCTTCTGCCTCCCTCCAGCATCCCCGGTGCGAGAGTCTCCGTGCCGGAACGCAGAGACCGGGCCCAGGGGAGCTCTGTGGCGATTAGGAGGCTGCCGGGGCTGCGGCAGAGGGGTTCACCCCTGTCGGTGGTGGGGAACCCCGGCTCGGCATCCCCCGGCTCAGCGTTTATTTCGGCTGCCGGGGGCGGACGGATTTCCCTACTCTCGCATCCCGGAGCCGACCTCAGTTTTTTGTGCCCCGACCGATGAGAATTTGAGGTCCTATCCCTGAAATGTATGTGGATTTATATATACTTGGGTTGTTTTGTTTTGTTTTGTTTTTTCTCTGTATGCGCGCACAGGAGCGCATGCACATAAACAAGCACATGTGCGTGTGTTCCTCTGTGTGTATGTCCATCTATTTTCTGTGGGCTATGGAAAAAAACATATCCCACTGCTATGGGAGAAAAGTAGGAATAAACACACCCATAAAAAGAAACTAAAAGCCTATTTCTACATTCTTAATTCTTAATGAAATGCACATGTCTTGGCCAGCGATTTTTAAAAGTGCTTAGATTTATGGAAGAACATTAGATTAATTTAGCCAGAGCTGCCTGTTTCTGTTCACAGGAGGGATATGTCTGCCGCGTAGGTGACTGATAGCTTGTAAAAAAGCTTGCCGTGCTATCTTTGGTTGGTTGGTTTTGGGTGTTTTTTTTTTTTTTTTTTTTTTTTTTAACAAGGGGAGAAGANTTGGTTTTGGGGTTTTTTTTTTTTTTTTTTTTTTTTTTAAACAGGAGGAAGGAGTCGTAATAAATAAATAAATACACCCTTTTAATGTAAGCGTAGCCATATTTTTCTCAAAACCGTAGGAAATTACTATCCTACAAAGTTTTCCTTCTATAAATAGTTCAAATCTTAAAACAAAAGTTTGCAACCGCACACCAGATGCTGGGATGCTGGCGGTTTCCCTTGCTGTGTGACATAATTATAAGGTCCGAAAGCAAAAGCTATAGAGGTATAATAATAATACTAAGGCGACTGCTGAGGGGAAATACAAGGGAAGCAATGCCTGCTTTATTTAAAGCCAACTGCTTGGGGATCTTTTGAGCGCTGCCCCGCGACAATGAGAAGTTGTGGTGGATAAATAATGCTCTCTCGCCTTTCCCTGGGCCGTCCCCAGTTCATCCCCTCCGCGGCAGGTCACTGGGAGCTGGACCCGCGGAGCCGGAGCCGAGGTGGCTATTGCAGCCCAGCAGAGCAGAAGCGAAAGGGATCAGGAGGTGAAACCCAACAAAGCGGAGCTCCAAACCGACGCGCACCTCCCTCCATCCATCACTCCGGCCGGCCGGAGGCGGCTGCTTTCCCGGGGAGAAAGCAGCGCTCACGGGGCCGCCGGGGACAGGGTGCCCGGGACCCGACCCCCGCGCTTCTCCTCCGTGCCGCCCCCGGCCCCAGCCCCCGGCCACACTTGCTCCGTCTCCTCTGTGTCTCCCCCCATCCTTCCCAGAGAGCGGGAGAGTCGGGCGGGCTGCGGTGCTTCGCCTCACTTTCCGTAGGAAGTAAAAAGAAAGACGAGTTATTTCAGTGCTTAATGGAGAGTAGCCTACTGAACTTGTGGTGTTTGTCTGGTGGGTAAATATACTTCTCTGGTTTACTAATGGTAGCTTTTGAAGATTAAAGCATAGTAGAGCCTGTTGGAGCATTATCTGCTGGTGTCTGTTTCTGCTACCCTCGCTCTCTGGAGGGGAGGACGCTTCCCAAATTGCTATTTAGTGAGCTCTCAGAGACTGTCAATGGTTATGTTAATTTTCCCCGAGATCTCTGTCATCTTTTGGCTATGGGAACGACTCCTTGGCTTCTGTATTGCTGCTCTTCTGGGACAGAGGGGGCGAGTTTCAGCGGGCAAGCTAATGGAGTGAGGGGTGTCCGTGCTCAGTCTCTCTTGGTGAGGGCAGTGCAGGCCGGAGGAGATGGGATGCTTCCTGTTATTCTGCGAGGAAACCTGTCAAGGAAAAATCCCATCATGATGAAATGGGGTTTTCAGAATGGATAAGTCAATGGTGACATGAAATTAAATGAAAAGAGCACCACACCTCAGTGGTTTTTGTGCAATAGCTGCAAAGAAAGTTGAATTATAGTCAACTATGTCCAAAATTAATTTAAAAATGGACTCCTTTATAGAGTTGATTTCTATATTGTAAATGTGCTATCTGATATCTGATAAAGTAATTTTCTTCAGTGTGCTTGCCTGGAAACCTTTGGCTTGCTGAGGCATTGTGAACATTTTTACAATGAGAAGAAATTAGTGTCTGACTGAAAAAAACCTGACTGTAGCTCCAATAGCTGATGTATTTTAATGCAGGACATTTTTTTGGCATATTTAAAGTATATTTAAAGTATATTTAAAGTATAAATCTGCTATTAAATACTATCAATGGAATTAGTATAAATGTCTAAATGCCAGCATTATGCAGAGCACTGGCACTGTTTCTTGCTGTGCATGTGGGAGTGTGCATGTATCTGTACACATGCACATATTTAGCTGCTTCTAAAGAAGATGGTGCTCCTCTGTTTTCCTCTGTGAAAGGGGTACACCCCTTTCACTCTTCATCTTATTTAGGGCTGGATGCATTTACCAGCAACACAGGAGTTGGTTCTGAAGAAGTTTATTTTGGGGATTATCTGCTGGCACATAGATACAGCGAATTCAGTTATTTGCTATAAAGTGATTTGGAATAACTCTTAAGAGTGTGTGTGTGTATGTGTGTGTGTGTGTGTAGTAATAGCAGCACAAATCTTCAAACCCGATACCTTTTCTAACATCATAGCACATCAAATCATTTATATTGGTGAATAGATATCACTGCTTGGTTAGGAAATGTAGAGGAAGAAAAATCCTCAGCGTGTTTTGAATTTGTTCTGCTGGTGCTTCCATATCCTTACAGTTCCGTATTCTTAACAACAGGGCTTCTCAACACTTCTGGGAAGCAGATTAGAAAGAATGCAGATTGTTCATATGCCTACAGGAAAGTGGTCATGCCTAATCCCTAAAGATTAGGACTGCTGGAGATAGTCCCTGGAGTTTGCATCCTAATCTTCCAGTGCTGGAGGGAGCTGCACAGGCAGAGAAGAACCCGTCTGCTCTATGAGGCGGAGCCTTCAAGGGGATAAGTGGGCACAGCTTCACCAGCAATGCCAACCAGCCTGACTGATGCTCCCACTTTAGCTGATGCAGTCAGAGTTACACAGGCTGGCCCACTCTTCCCGGCCTGGTTAGATCAGGGCAGGATCAACCTCTGTGATTAAGCTGGCTGTTAGGGGAATGGGTTTGTCTCTGGCTCAGTCACTGAGCTGCTGTGTAAAACCATCATTTCCCTGCTTTTGCACCTTGTTCAGTTTATAACCGAGATTTTAGGGCAAGGTTGCTCTCTCAGCCTCTAGTTATGCAGTGTACAACGCCCAAAGAGAGCTCTGTTGAGTTCCTTAGGTTCTCCTTTTATGTGGTACTGTGATAATGATTCTCTATAAGTGGATTTGTAATAGGATTTCCTTCCACTTTACCATTTCTTGAAGATGTGTTTGTTTATAGACAGAACAGGTGAATCTTCAAAAAGTATCAAGTCTTTTCAGGCTCATCTAAACCTAATGCTTTTGCTTCAGAATAGGGAAAGATAAAGGATATTTTTATGCTGGACTGCCATAGCTTGGCTTACCTGCCTGACAGAGGATATTTCCATGTATTGAAGCAGCTACACAAAGATGGGAGAATGGTTGTGATATAATTTCTTGGTAGCTCTAGAAGGTAAAGTCCAGCATTTCACTGTGAGACCTAGAATGAAATTCCCTGTCCTAAACTAGACAGCTCTGGTAGATCTGTGACTGACCACTCCTCTCCCTGCCAAGATCTAAATCAAGCACTCAGGTCCTGAATATCCTTGAATCCAAATGCATTTGGATGAAGACAACTCTCTCAATGCTTTGAAACAATCAGGGTTCAGGAATTAAATATTTAGCACACCTTTAAATAACAGAAAAAAATAAATTAAAAATTGTAAGGAAAAGTTGCAGCTTCCAGAATCTGTAGGATGACAGCATGGAATTACTACATATGTTGCATTACTGATATAAAACAAAAAGTGGGCATAAACCAATATGAAATATTCAGATGAATAGGTAGGGACGAATACAGATGTGTTTGCATATTAAACACCCAACAAGGCTAATCCCTCAGAAAAAGAGTCTTTCAAAGAAGGTGTTAAAGAGCTAAACAAAATGACCTGCAATTATACAGTTATACTGACAAGCACCTTTTTCGCAATGGGAAAAACACCATGTATACTTGGCAGTGTGGCATGCTGAGGGTAGAATGGTGTCACAGGCTTTGTCAGTGCATGGGACCGTGTAGTTTGGGCTGAAATACAGTCAGAGAGCCTCCTGACTCCAAAATACAGTTTAACACTCTAGTCCTCCCAAGTTACCCCAAGCAACAAAAACCTAGGACCAACTGTAGATCAAAGGAGTTCTACAGATGTGCTGACACTAGAGTTACAGAACTGGTTAATGTTGCAAGCCCAATATCTTTAGCCCACAGCTTTTGCATGTTTTTTTACCCTCAGTGAACTCTCACCAGTGCCTTTCATGGCTGCTGGCAGAGCACATCTACCTGTTAATTACCTGACAGATGAATTTTTGCAATACAAGTTCACCTGTCTGTTTGGTTCTTATCACGATTTTTACTATTTCCCCCTTGATACTCCACTGCCCTTCTGTAGAACATCTCTCCAAGCTACCCCAGGTATGTAACTTGCATAGTGCTACAGTAAAACTCAACATGGAATGGGTTCTGTGAGAACCAGACAGGCGTCTCTCAGTGAGAACCATGACTGAAAAACAAAATCTCCATGACATTTTTGTTCTGGAATTGTGTCATGCACATGTGAATACCCCATCAATGAGCTGAAGAAACCAGACACTGAAAGCTTCATGTTTAAAAGTCCAGAATTAAGTAGGAGGATAAGAAAGTCCAGGAGTGTAGGCACAGGAGTACACTGGAAGAAAAGCCAAGGAAGGCATGTTTCTGGATAATGTCTTTCAGTCTTTTAAGGGTTATCAGAAGCCTCTCCTCTTTTGCTGCCCCTTCAATCATTGCCCAAATGTAGAAGGGTATGTCTTTTCTCCATTGTGGAGAGCTGCATAGGACTTGCTGTTAACTTCTTGCCAAGACAATTCCTATGTATTTGCATTTGTTACAACCCATGCCTAAGGAAAATTGCAAATTCTGCACTAGCAAAAATGGAAAGAAATTCTAGATACATAGACTTAAATATTTGCCCAGTAGATTTTTCTGCCTGTATGCATTTCTATGACTTCTCCCTTCTGTTACTGCTGAAGTGTTTTTAGGACAAACCTTTAGATAACATGCTGAGTTGTTTTTTCTATGCTTTCCTCTTGGGCTTTCTTTCTAAAAGTCAGTTTCTTGGATGGAGCTGAAAGTTTGCTGCCTTGTTTAGTTCTAATAGAGCATGTACAGTTTTTCTGAAGTTAATATAGTTAGGCCAAATGTTTGCTCTTATCATAAAAATGCCTTTCTTCCATGAGGATCTGATAATAAGATGATTATCACCTTCTAATTATTTTTCAGTTAATCATACCTTCTCTAGACAATCTCAAGACAAAGCAAATCAGAGAGTTATTGTATCTTTCTTTTCTGGAAATAATTTTTATAGCATAGACAGTTTGTACCCATATCACTATTATGGTTTTGCACATTTATTTTTGTTTCAGCCCATGTTTGTGGATCAGATTTCCCTTAAGAAAGGATAAACTTAATGTTTATGCAAAAATCCCCCTTAATCATCATGGTGACAGTCTTTGTTGTAGCTCTTTGTCTAAGGTCAGATTTCACCCTGAGTTTCTAATAAGGATAAAAAAGACATCCAGTGGTATAACAAGTGTGCAAATGAGGGCAGAAGTGCAGGTCAGGTGTTTGATAGGTGGCAGAAGAATTTCCTCCGTGTAGTGGCACCAAGTCCACTGGTCCCTGTGCATCCCAAAAGTTATATACAAAGTAGAGCCACACTGTTACTAGGCAGTGGCACCACTTTCAAAGCTGATGGAACTCTGTGGACTTTGCAGGCAGATTAGTGATGCAGAAAGTAATACTGGTGAGTTGTGTGTCCACCAGCATGTACTTGGAATGCACAACAAAGGTATTCAAAATAATTTATTTTTTGGATGGTCGCCACTGTGTAGCATTTTGGGAAGCTCTTACGTTTTGTCTTTTAAGCACTAAGGGCCTAAGGCTTCTCTCCTCTGAAGCCATATCCACAGTTCAGCAAGTTAATAAAGCAGGAGTAACTCTGCTGCAGTCAACAGAGTGACTCCAGTGCAATCAAGAAGAGTGCCAACAGGGTCAGCACCAGCCTTGTTCTTACAGTATCCATTTGAATGCAGCTTTGACATAGGTTGCTATTTTATGCAGTTTATGGGAAATCTGGCCATAGTTTGCAAGAACATACAGTGAAGACAATATTAATAGGAGGTCACACCAGAAAAACCCCAAAATCAGTTCCATGGGCCACTGAAAGGATCAGGGCCTTCAGAATCAGCAAGACCAGACATAAATCCAAAACCTTTTTTAATTTTCTGAGGGGAGAAACACATTGAAAGCCTTAAAGCATTTGCTGTTACATGTTAGGTATTGCAGAGCAGCTCAAAGCTGGAAGTAAGTGTAAGTTAGAAAGATATAAACCACTGCCTGCATGCAAGCAGGGCCTGGGAAATGTTTTGAGTTCTATCTAATTTAAAATTTTGAAGTGCTGCAATACTGGGACTGAATATCATATTCACCTTCCTAATCTGGTTGAAGTGAGACATAATTATCAAATGTGACTGCTATTTAATAATAATTTCTTTCATTCAGGGATTGTAAGTTAATTAATCCTACCAGTATTCAAGCGAATTGGGCAAGGATCATTTCCCTCACTGCTGGGGTGGAATGCAGCAGCTGCTGTGCGGCACCCAACAGAGCTGTATGGACATGCAGGACCAGCACCAGTCCTGACATTCCTGGCAGCAAGGCAGGAAAGCTTCTGAAAAAGCCCAAGCATATCTCTAATTGATCTGGACCCTAGCCAGGGCCAGTCCCTCTCAAGACTGCACGTTCCCATGGTGGGTTTCACCCTGTGGTGAAGAGAGGAACGCTCTGACACTGGGCCGATGTCTGAGATGCTGAATAGCACTTTCGTGACTTCTGCCTGCCTTAGTTTCCCACAGCTTTAATAGGGCAATAACAGCACTGGCAAAGCTTGAAGGTAGGGGAGGGGCAGGAGAGCAAGAGCTGCCACAGCACTTTGGAAAGAGAAAATACAACGTAAGTGCCGTGTCATTACTTTCAGTGACTCTCTTTCTGACCACAAGCACAGTGTGATTGCGTTTCATCTGAAACACGGCGTCACCATTGCCCTCTTCATCACCATGCCCAGCATGGCCCTGGGGAGAGGTCAGGGGAAAGGGCTGCTCACCAAAGTCATGAGCATCATTTCTGACAGTGCCTTCTCCTTCTGTGGGAGCCATACAGCCACTGTGGGCAGCACGGAGCAAGTCTTGGCCTCGGAGAGCTGCTGGCCTCGGGGTACGAGGTGGTCGCTGGCGTGCTGGGTGGTAGGCAGGACACAGTTAAGGCAGTGCTGAGGGGAATGGCCACATCTCTCATGACTCCTTTGGCTGCTTTCCAGGGAGCCATATGACTCCTTGGTCAAAAGAGTCCTCTCAACCATGAGACACTTTTTTCTCCCTCTGGTTTGTACCTTTTCTTTTCTGAAGTTAAAAGAAAACAAAACATACCCACAAAACTTTCCACATTAAAGTTATATTGTAGTCCAATGACTCAGGGTGAGAAATTCAAAGGGAATGAAGAAGAAGGGAAACATTCCTGAATCAGATCTGTTGAGCCTAAAAGAAGAGAATGATTTTGCTTGATGGAGAACAGCTCTGCTGCAGCACAGTGAGCAAGAAGCAAAGGATGGGACTTAAATCCCTTCCCTGCTGCTGTGGACTACTTCTAAATCTCTTAGGGTAGCTTCAAACCCGGTGGACTTTGACGCTATCAATAGGGCTGAGGGTGGAAGCACAAATAAATGTGGCCTCATCTGATTCACAGTAAATTCCTTTTTCTCTACTCCCATGGCCTAAAGGGTACATCAACTAGCTTTACAGTTTTTGGTTAGCTGTTTTTCATTGGCACTGCCCACAATAATTAGATTGGCACATCCCTAGTAGACTCCCTGGAGTCTTTTGTTTCTCTGCCTACTTTGTCTCTGGGGAGATCTGCCCAGGGTAGGTGCTTCTGAGGAGAGGGATGGGGTCAGGTTATTGTTGTAAATGTCATTCTGGTTTTGTTGCAAAAGTTGTATCAAAGAGGAAGTCCTTGCACTATGACCTAAAGGTCATCAGACTCTGGATTAGGCTAATCTCTAAAAATTTGTTCCCCAGACAGATCCTTTCAACCGAGAGTAACTTACCTCTAGGCACAGAGCTTTGTCATGTGTTTTATGATCTCCATTGTTCCAGAGAAGCTCCACAGCTGAGGCAGAGGTTTGTTCTGTCTTCTCTTGCTAGGCCATGATCCACTAATTGTTGTGTTGAGGTTAGGCTTCGCACCTTGAACTAAGGATGAAGGAGAGCAGGGGAGATGAGAAGGACTTGCATGCAGAGGTGATGTGCATGGCACAGCCTCACTCAGACACATGCTGTCAACGTTGAATCCAGTATGCAGTATTCATGGTCAGAGCACTTTAGAAGTCATACAGTCTGCATCTCACTGTGGCTTTGTCCTCTCTTTGGAGAAAAAAGGCAAAATACTCTGAAAATTGCTAGCCAAGGAGTTTTCCAGGCTTATCTGTCTCTTTGGGACTCTTTTAGGCTGCACTGAGTGGTTGGAAAAGCTGTGGATGGAGAGTGACAAGTTCAGGGATGTCCATTAACCAGTAACACAGAATGCAAGCTGTGCCAAGGGTGTGGAGGCACAGGACAGGATTCAGAAACAACAGCTTGCTCCTTCCTTTGTAACCCCCAAATGTAGACATGCTTCTGAGCAGAGCCAAGGTACCCTCTTGGTGTAAATACTCACTTTTAAGGAATGCACTTAAAACAAGCATAAGTGCATGGCTCTGTAGGCTAGGCTAGGCTTGGCTTGGCTTGGCTTGGCTCAGTTCAGTTCAGCTCTTCTCCTCTCCCCACCCCACCCCAGTTATGCAGTGTGCCAAAGCCAGTTCCTCAGCAACAAGAATTGGCAGGTGGCACCTGATGAGATAATTGTGCCCTGGGGACATTAGGAGTCATGAGGTGCAGCCAGGTGCTCCTGATCTGTCCATGGGTGTGATTTTCTGTCATAACCACACCCTCAAGTGTTGTCTTTACTGCAATTAGGAAATTTGTTCAGCTTGGGTCAAGTACTTCTATTAGGGTGCTCTTCATAACCTAACACATGTTGGCATGGGAGAAGCATGTGGGTGTCCAGGGCCAGGAGATGCACTAGGCTGAAGGGTGTTCCTCCAGTGAACAGGGAGGAGATCCTACTTCTCACCACTTTGATCTTGGCTTATTTCCAAAACTGGACCTTCCCTTCATGAAGACCTACTAATGTGAGCATTGATTCAGGCGCAAATAATGAAATGGCTCCCTTGGACAAGATGCTCCATATTGTGCATAGCAGATGAGGAACCTTTTAAGAGTTTGCCACTTTTGCTTCCTGGGATTTCCATTTTGCAACAAGGTCTTTTAAATATTAAACATATGAGGGCCACACAGCAGGAGAGATCAAATGACAGTTCCTTTTTGTAGTTTAAAAATGCCTTGCTGTTTCAGGCAGGCTTGCCTTGCTGTTGTACTCCTGGTGTGGAAGCTAGAAACTGAATCGGTCACTTTTTATTAAAGATTTGGTGTAGCAAAGTCCGACAGAAAACTAAGTGCCCTGGCTATCATGGAGGTGAATAGGAAAGGGGGGCCTCCAGTGAATTGTAGAGTTTGTTCTCTGTGTCTTTCCTTACGCAGAGCTGTCATGTTTGCTGCAGTGCTGTAGGAGGCAAGAAAAGAGATAGTTGAGAAGTGTCTTGAAGTGCTGCCAAGTATTGCTGCAGCTTTGGGAAAATCTTTCCTGACAGTGCACAGGAAAGTTCTTCCAGCATTTCCTGCTTGACCTGCAAGCAGGAAAGGATGACTCTGTGCCTTCATGCAGGAAACACATTCAAGGCTTGTGCTATTTGCCCATCTCAAAGCCAGCTAGGTACTGCCTAAAGTTGAAGTTTAAACTTGGGTTCCACCCAAACATCCCCTGAATCACTTCAGGATTTATCTCAGAGTATTTTGTTAGGAGGACACCATTTTTTGGAAAGAGAGACTGCTGCATTTTACCTCTCCAAAACTGAAAACCTCTTCAGTGCTAACCAAAGTCCTGCTTTTCTTTTTTATGACCAGATAGGATTTTTGAGGTATATCAGATCCTTTCTTACATTATAACTGCCATTGTATATCTAATTAGAAATCAGCTTTACCTTTCTGACAATAGCTGGCACAGATTACGTACACTCTAAGATACCTTATGAGATAATTAAAGTGTTGACTGAAAACAGCACAGCAAGAAGAATGTTTCTCAAATCAGAGCCACTTTACAGGTTGGTTGTGTACCTTTTTTTAAATGCAGCCCGGGAACAATACCTTGACTTGGATGAATTCCCCAGAAATTTGCACCTCATTTTTTGAGAAAAGAATTCTGAAATTCTTTCATTTTCTGGCTCCTCTTTAAATTAAACAGATGTATACGAATATACTGCTTGTGAAGGGTGCCTGAATCACAGCCTTGGAAAATGAATTCCTCTTCTTACCCACAAAACCAGCACAGCACAAGCAGAGGGTGTGTGAGCTTCCCCACTCCACCCCATCCTCATGTCTCATCCATGACCTAGAGGGGCAACCTCTAGCTAGGCATAAGCGGGTGGCTCAGTCTCTGTACTTATTTAATCCTTGGCCAACCTGCCAAGGCTGCTGAAGAGGGTGCCAATTGTGGTGATGGTTTCTGTGATGTGGATAGTCATCCACTGGGAACTGGATTAAGACCATCAACTCATTTCAAATACTCTAGGCCACAAAGCTTCTTCCAACCAGTAACCATTTTTTTGGTCACTACCGACTTGGGTCATGTTTGGATCAGCGATGAAAGGCTCCATACCCCAATACCAAGCCCCTTAACCATACAGTTTCCCAAAATAATTTTTTTAAAGAAGGAAAGCATTATTTTTTGTCCTAGATTCTACTTTGATCTGTTGATTTTTTTATGTGTGTATTGGCACTTTACGATACATAATTTTCATTACTTGATTACTTGTAGAGGGTTCAGATGATGGGAAGAATTTTGGAAGATAGCAGGTGGCAGACCCATGTGGTGTGATCCGAAATAAACTCTCAGAGATAGTGGTTACATGTTCTGGCACCCCCGATTACATTATATTTTGACCTAAAATTCATTTTACACCTTGACATTTATCTCACAATACCTCAGGAGAAAAATTGCCATTAAAATTGAAGATCAGATTCTCTGTTGCTCTTGTTCTTTCTGAGATACCTAGTATCGAGATGCCTAGATCGTCACATCTGGTAGCATTTCCACCAGCTGTATATTGTCAGTGGCTCCTGTTGATCCAACCACAAATCTCTGTGCATGCCCACTAGCACCCCAAGTTGTTGGGAGGTGATTTATTTCTCAGAAATAGAGAGTAAATATTTTTGCTCAAATTGCATGGCCCAGCAGGGCACGGAAATGGAGTGGAGTTCCAGCTTAACCCCCAAACCATAGGTTCTCCTCTTCAGCACATGTGAAAGTGGAGTTAGGGCCAGCTGGAATAGTTTTGTTTGCAATAAATGATTTTGCTTCCTGGGGCTGTAGCTCTTGCCCAGAAGAGACCCAGCCCCACAGAACACCAAAGGTGAGCAGTACATTTTCAGCATGCCAAATGAAAGATTCTGACCTTTCTCTAATGTGTAACCATGCAGTGTGGCCCCATCTCTCCCCTAAGCTGAAGTAATTGCTAAAGGAGTTTTTGTTTTTCTGAAGTTTCCTGAAGTTTTGTTTTTCTGGGGGTAATTTACATTGACGCTGGCATGAGGGTACTACTTCAATTGCTTTAATTCTTTGGAATAGTGAGTCACCTGTCTCTCTTCCCTATTACACATGGAAGTGATGTGTGCTGAGATAACAAAGGAGTGACTGTTAAGATGATAGAGAATTCTGCGAAAATCCATTGCAGCTATGGATATTCAGAAGCAAAAAATAGAGAACAAAATTATGGTATTTGCTGACGGTATTGTAAGACTGTGGTAGAACCTGCTTTTTCGCACGCAGGTGAAGTGTCAGTCGTCTTACAAGTGGTTTATTAGTCTTGGACTGTGAAACATATATTTTGGATTTCCTTTTATTTTGTTAAAAAAAGAAAAGGAGAAGATTTTAATTTATGTATCTGTCTGCTGGGAAAAGTTATCCCTTTTAAGGGAAATAACGGAAGATAGAGTAGGGAAGAAATGGTGCTTAAAAGATTATATGTAGCCACATAGGCATAGACATAGAAAAAATTATTTATTTATTTATTTAAAAATATGGATATCTCTTCTCTTTTAGAAGTTTTTCTGGTTTCTTTTAGCCCTATTGTTTTTCTTTCCAGACTAGAAGCTTCTCTTTTAGTAACAGGTGAGGCTTAATTTTATGGAGAGCTGGAAGCATACATCACATAATTAAACAGATCATGTCACACATGTAGAAAACACAGTGCCCAGCACCCAGTGTGTGTTCTTTCAGTACAAAGGGATTCTCAGACATGCTGAACTCTTTCCTGAACCAAGCTCTAAATTTGAATGGCTTCTCTCAATTTTACTTTTTCTCTTTCAAATCCATGAAAAATTGAATTGAAAGTGTACCTTGCTAGAGAAATCTCAGTTTGAGACACATGAGTTTATGTAAGTAAGTCAGATTTTTCCTTTCAGCCTGTTGATTGTGTGTGAAGACCAAGGTTACCATCCTGGGAGTTTTGAGATGAGAGGTAATGAGAAGTGACGGTGGTATGGGAGGGACAGCCAGGGAAGGGCCTGCATTTTCCCCAGGGAGAAGGGAATAGAGAGAAGGGTGAAGCATGTGGGGGGAGGGGGCTGTGGAAAAAACCCATCTGGAAGGAGACTAAAAAGTGAAAGGAAGAAAGTAAGAATTTCATGAAACCTGGAAAAAGTGGACCTGGAAGATGAAACGGGATTCAGGACACCTGCCAGAGAGGGAGCTAGTTCTTGGGAGGTTCAGCATTTAGCCAAACCACTGCTCAACCTGTCCTGTTGGTCCAAGCCATAACCCCATCAGCTTGTCTGAAATTCAACCACCTGGCTGCAGCTTTTTTGCCCCTGCATGAGGATTGCAGCTTGGAGAGGAGCATATCCTAGAACCAGAATGCAAGTTATGGAAGTATGATCAGGAGGTGTGAGCAGAGTGACTCAGGAAACCAAGCTCAGCCCAGAGACACCCACTGTGCTGCTGTGTCTCGATTGTCCCCAGACAGAATGTGACTGACCATTGATGGCCAGGGAGAGAGACAGCACAGGACAGAGTGCAGGTCACAGCTGGCTACTTTCAGCTAGCAGAGCATGATCCCCTTTTTGAGGGGAGAAGTACAGGAAAGGGAATGTAAAAGAGATAAAGAGACAAAGCACGGTTTACATCAATAAGAGAATTTGGTAATGGAAGAAGATTTTCTGCATGGCTGCTTCACATAAGTTGTTCTCAGCTCTACAGCTGCAGGATTTTGGGGTCTCTGATTAGGCCTTTGAATTGTCCTAAGGACATTTTTTTGCAATTTAACAGTGACAGTTATATTAGTTTAAACTCATTTAGTTTAGTTTAGTAAAAACAGTTTAAAGACAGTTTTGCAATTTAGCATCAGAGAAACTTAAGGTCTTGCATGGGTGCAATTTTAAACTTTGAGATTCAGAAATCCTCTAATACTGATGGTCAAAAAAGACGTGAAATAAAGGGCTGTCTTTACAGATTTTAATTTGTGGGCAAATTTGTGGGGGTGAAAACAATGTTTGGCCTGAGAGTCCACAACAGCAGTGTGTACTGGGAAGACATAGTATTGCAAATCTTTGGTGTGACACTGGTGTGAGAGGCTGAACTCACATAATCGCTGCTGAGGGGATGCTCAGCGTTGCCTTCCTCTAAGCATGAATTCATTACAAAAGCCAGTTTTCAGGGAATAGAGCATTGTTTGTGTGCAGCCAAACCATAAGGGATTTTTCCCCAAATTGAATTCAGCTCTTTCCTTGCCATCTTTAGAACTATTTTCAATATTTCAGCTGACTAGGATCCAGTTTTTAAAATATATGTAGGAGTCTTTGCTTGGCACAGAATGGAGAGCTTGGCTTTTATATCATCCGCGCACTACAAGGGCTAGTTCATTACTTGGTAAAGTGGTTTTGGGATTAATCTTTCTTTATATAAAACCAAGTTCACTACAATTCATATTTTACATCTCTCTTCTCTGTTTTTTTCTTCATGGATACAAATATATGTAAAATATTTATAAGGTATAAAAAGACTCCAGAGAAGGTCTGACTAAGTGACTTTGGTATATTCTTTTTAGCTTTTCTTAGAGGTGTCTTTTCAAAGTTACACAACATTTTAGTTGGAATTGGTGCCTCATCCATACATATATGATTTTGGTGTGTGCCCAAGCCTGATCCTCAGAGTTTCACTCAGGACCTTTCACCAAGGACATATATGTGTAAACCTGGGACCTGGCAAATTTTAACATAAGCTGGCTGTTGTACTGCATCCTTCTTGGGAACTTAAATTTAATTCCTTGAGATGAAGATTGGTATCTGAACTAAGCTATCTTATCAAGGCTTATCTCAGTGTAGCTATGCCATTTCAGGCTTGCCATACAGATAGAAAGCTGTATTTTCTTTTTCTCCCCCTCCTCTCTTTCCTCTCTTATTGTTTCTATAATAAAATTATTAAGGAAGGAGATAACTGATAGAGAAACACATGATACTCAAAGGAGGCTCAGAAACCACATATGACTCCCATTGGTGTATTCTTCTATTTGGAATAAACCTCAAGTCACTCACTTTCCTGAAGATGTGAACCCCAAAATGCACTTCCCAGGATCTAGGAAGCACCTGGAAAATGCCTGGAGAGAGACTTGTTTTTATGTTCAGCAGCACATGCAGGCACATGCGTGCAGTTGACCAGGCAGAAGAGTAAATGCTGGCTCCAGTGCTTCCAAGTTGAGAACACATATCTGGGCAAGCATAGGTTATTATAACTCTGGACAGCAAACCACAAAGGCATTCAAAGAATCACCACCACAACATTTTACAGAATATTATTACAACTGTCACTAGGAGCTCTCTCAGAAATCTGGAAATTGCAAAGGACAAAAATTTAACTACTGAGGAGCAGGGAATTCTCAAAAATTGTGTGGCATTATGCTGGCATGTTTGACCAGACAGGAAAGTGCTGGACTTTGCTGCTAATGATCCTGGAGTGTAATAAGTGTAAATGCCACAGTGATACATGAATGATACTCATGTGCCACTCTTCCTTCAAGGTCCTAATGCATTCTTGTTAGTGTTTTCATGTCTGCTTGCTTTCCTCCTCTATATTGCACCACTTCTGAAGCTGGACTAGCTCCAAGAACTAACTTCAGTACTGTTCAAAATCTCACCTCTCATTAGAGCTGAGACTTTGGAAACAAATTTGAGTTTTGAGAGAGAGAAAGTAAATGGAGTTGTTATCATACAACCTGCACCAGCAAAATATGTCACAGCAAGATTGCATTTAAATTATGTCTGGGTTGGGTGCAACCTTTTCTCTGTTAAAAGCCTTATTTTGTGCATTTTAATATTCTGATAGGATGCATGGCATTTTGTGTTGCTCCAAATTCTAATTTTACCAAATCTTAACATGAATCCTTTCCCCTTGTTTCCTTGATGTGAAAGGCTGTCAGAAGAGAAGTAGAGATTTGGACACAAGGATGCGAAAGCTGGCACCTTTGAAACTTGGGAACTTTCTGTAGGAAGGGGTTTTGGTAGTTTGAGTGCTAGGGATATCTTTCAGACAGGAGGTGAAGCAGGGCTGTATGCAAAGGTGCAGAGCTTGAATTCCTTCCTTACGTTCCACAGAGCAATCCCTCTGAGGAATCTTCTCCATGCTGCATCTTTTTAAGATGCTAAAGATGCCACTTCAACCAGAGTGATACATGAGCACATTGCCTAAAAGCTTTCGTTTGCTAGGAGTGAAATGATTAAGCACACCAATTCCCATTTCTGCAAGATTTCAGGAAAATAAGATTTGTGGCATGGAATAGTCAGCTCATGTTTCTCTTGGAGTTAAGGTTTCAGGCTCCTTGCAGACTGAGGGGAGCAGTCAACTGCAGTAGCTGCTGTGTTGAAGGGCTAAAGAACTCATTATGGAACCACTCGCCATCAGAACAGGGCTGCAGTGAGTGAGGAGGACATGTTCACAGTGTTGGCCCTGGTTCCTGTCTGTGAGAGAGCCTGCCAGCATGTGTGCAAAGTGCTGCTGCTGGTGTGTAGCTGCTGGCAGCAAAGCCTTGTTGCTTCTGTCATTGTATGTTCCAGGGATTGCTTTCTCGGAGCCCCATCCATGGCACAAGCAGACCCTGTGGGTGCTCCTGTGGGATAGGATTGCCACACCCAGAGTAATTCTGTACCTGTCTTCTGTGTTCTTCTGTACAGAAAAAAGGTTCATCCTGGAAATACCTGAGAGAGTTGTGAAACATTATTTTTACTGCTGGTCAAGCTCACCTCCCTCCAAAGCCAGGCGTCTCTAATAATGACAGTTCAGGTTCTTGTCTGTAACACAGTACTGGCTCTGTGGAGGTGTGAAAGTGCCCAGTTTTCAAAATTCTTTTGGCTGGCACTGCTCTGATGACTTGGCATCTGGTGAAGATCTGGAAATTGAAGTTCAGTTTGACAGGACAAGAGGACATCAACTTAAGCTGTGTCAGGGGAGGTTCAGATTGGAAGTTGGGAAGAATTTTTTCATGGAAAGGGTTGTACACATTGTCTGCCTAGGGAGGTGGTGGAGTCCTCATCCCTGGATGTGTCCAAGGAATACCTTGGTTCATAGGGTAGGAATTTGCCACAGGCTGGACTTGATTATCTGGGAGGTGTTTTACAGCCTTAATAGTTCCATGATCATATCCTCTCACTTGATCCCGTCCAGCTCTGGGACCATTTTGTTGTCTAGTGTTGTTATTTGCAACCAGGAGAAAATGTAATTGTATTTTTAAAAAAGCCTCAAAAGCTATAGACCATAGAGTGAATAAGAATGTGTTGGACCAGGGGTGCTTCTAAGGCAACCTGAGGCCATAAGTTATATGAAATTGTGGATTGCCATAGAGTCATATGATCCTATAAGGCCAAGAAATGGACAGAAGACAATTCCCAGCTCCTCAGGGGTGCAGCAAACTCTTTTCCAGCCAAAATGACTTATGAGATACTATCCATGAAGCCTGTTGGTCCTCCAAGGCTGACTACTGTGCCTGATGTTGGAAATACTGATTCTGGGGGGAAATATATTTATGTAGGTGCTGGTGGTTTTATAACTGCTGCTTAGGTTTGGGGCTTCAGAGCGGCTCCAGGGAACCTGGATTAATGGGTATAAGAGGTGCAGGATAAGAATTGTAGGAGGATTTCCACAAGTTAGCGGCTGATATCACCACAATGTAGGTGCTGAACAAAGCAATATGCTGTACTGGGTTCCTGTTTAATGTCAGTTCTGGCATTTTGTGGCCTAATTTCACCAAAACACTGAGGTCTGGGAGTATCCCACTGGCTCTGGTTTGAACTCAGTGAGAGTACATATGTGTTTAAAACTTTCCACACACACTTTAGAGCACGTCAGAAGCCCATGCCTGGTGTGCTCCACGGGGCCAGCACCAAGAGGCTGAGTGCCATCAGCAGCCGCCAGTGACGTGCGTGCTTCAGTCACAGACTGCTCCCCCGGGTGGGTGGTTGCTTCACCAGACCGTTTTCAGTAACATTTTTCTTCCTGGTCAGGGATGTTTTGTTTGTCCCTTTCCTCTTTGCTTGCACAGTTTGTGTTGCTCTTTTTAAGAGCTGCCTTTAGCACAGGAGCTCAGACCTCTAGGGAATCTGCCTGCAATCAGCAAAATCGGAAGTGACAAATCTGCATATGGAATGTGCTGAATGTGTAATGTTATGCACCGTCCAAAGGAGATAGGAGCTCTTCAGGAAATCAGACTGCTCCTGTTCTGGAAATATGGCTTTCAACTCTTTGGAAAATTTGGCTGCTGGACAGATTTCCTTTTAATTATTTGTCTTTGAAGCCATTCCTAGCACTGCTAAAAGCTTAGTGAAGGTAGTCACCTTCTCTGAAGGCCTGAAGTACATTAATTCCCTTGCAATTGCCAGTACACTCAGCCAAAGATGCACACATACCCTGGATCCAATCCCAGTGCCTTTTTTCACAGAGGTGCCCCCAGGGCTGGCTCACCACCTCATCCATACGCAAAGATGTGGTGTGACCCTTTATTCCTGGTCTTCTCCATCTCTGCTTTAGGGGTGGTCACCCCAGCGTTATCCTTTCCCATTCATTGCCATTCTAACATTTGCTATTTATTTATTTTAAGCTGAACTCTACAGCTGCCCAAACTTCTATCTTCTAGCAGACTCAATCATCAGCACACATGGGGTCATCATCCACCACCCATTCCCTGGTCTAGCAGGGAAGGAAAGGTGAAAACATGCTCTGGCAAGATCCTGCACAAGACAGGAATACTAGGGCAACAATCATGAGCAGGGATACTAATCCTGGCTTCCTAATATACTCATTGGAAACAGTAATTTATTTAAAGTCCCCAGAGACTTGTGGACTTATATGGACTTTGGCTCAGGTTGCCTTTTTTTGATATAATAATTTGCTTTAACAATGTGAGTCAAATTACTCGAGTTCCCTTCCAGTTTGAGACTCAGCTGATTGAAGGGGAGCGCGTGGAGTTGCAATAGGAGGAAGAGGGGAGAGTCTGCTTTGAAAGCAGATAAATGTTATCACTTCTTCTAATTGCATAAAAATGAAAAGCTAAGCCATAAATTGGAGTGCAAGTCTGTTATTCAAATGCAGGATGCTGGATGGAGCAGATAGAGAGGAGCTTAGTGTTGGAAAAGGCACTTATCTTCACTTGTGAAACCCCAGTGTGTATGAGAAGTCATCCTCAGCCTGGCAAAAAAAGATTAGTGCACACCCATCAGGATTAAAAGGCATGGATACAAGAGACTGTAACACTGGACCCACATGGCCTCTGGTATGTGGGGAACCAACACCTCAGTCTGACCATAGCTGAGCCCCTTTATCATGAAACATTCAAAACCTACCTGTCTCTCATGTGCTAACAAACATGTAAAGGAATAATTTTGCTATGAGAACTGACTTCCCAGTCCAGCTAACCCAGTGGAAAGATTCCTGCTGTTTCCAATGAACTTTAGATCAAGCTCGGGAGTGGCTGATAACACACACCGCACATTCCTCCATGGCCCAGAAGGACAGCAGATATTCCTACTAATGTTTGTCAGCTCCTGTTAAAGCCAAAGCAAAGGAGAGTGACTCCTCAGAGATTACTTTCTATGGAGTGACAGAAAATTTGCCTTGGTGTTAAAATCCAGAGTTGTTTTCAAAGTCTACCGGAATACATATTTGTGTGTCAGATTTTTACTTTGAGAAATTAAATATCTGGAAACCACAATTGCTCTATGATAAGAGAGAGGTAAACAAAGAGAAGAACAAAAGGAGCCGTGAAAGGCAGTAGTATGTTGCAATCTATTTCAATGTTTATCTGCAGCAACACGCAGAGGTGGATTCATACATACAGCCAAATTTAGGCAATAAGGAGAGGTTCTCAAGTTAGGAGTCCAGTCTCCCAGGGTGCTTCCTGTGGAGAGACAGGGAGGTTCACAGGATAATTCAATCCACCTCTGCTCTGAATCATCCTGGGAGGTTAGCTCTTCCCTTGATGATAGAGGGAACTTGGTACACTTGGTTGCTTCCCTCAGGGTGTGTATCACACATATCTGGGGTGTGAATGGACAGAAAACAGGACCCAGTGAAGAAGTCTACCAAAACTCAAGATGTTCTATGATTTGGTGAAAAATATATTTTAATTACCATTAAAATTAATTAGACCTAGCCTGGTTGCCAGAATGCTGAGCTGAAAGAGAATTAGAAGGAAGCAAATGGGATGTTAAAGAGGCAGAGGACCCAACTCTGTGCCTGTGATCCACCGCATCCAAGGAACCCAGGCAGTGTTGGGGAAAACGCAACAATGGCAGTCTTTGTGCTGCATGGATTTTTGGGTTGATAAACTGAAGCTGCAACAGCTCCTTGTAAATCAAAATAGTGCTGAGGTGCTGTACCAGTGGCATCCTTCTTTAGGCTGCCGGACTGAGGAGGGTGACGACCTTGACAGATGGCTATGGTTCTTTGAATGTGGGGTAGTGTATCATCCTAAGTTGCAAGGAACAGAGAAGGGTCATCGAGTCCAACCTCTGTCCCCCAGCAATCACCCTCTGTGCCTGAGAGCATTGGCCAAATGTTCCTGGAGCCGTGACCCCTGCTTGGGGCTGTGGCCATTCCCTGGGGAGCCTGTTCAGTGGCCCACCACCCTGTGGGGGAAGGACCTTTTCTGATATCCAGCCTAAACCTCCCCAGACACAGCTTCCACTTATACCAACCCCCTCCTGTCCCTGAGGCAAGACAGCTTCTCCAGCTTTGTTTTGGTTTATCAATATACAAGTGAGAAGAAAGCAGAGCAAAGGTATTTTCTCATACAGGGGTTTGACACACTTGGGGCAGAGGGAATGTAATCTCTGGAGCTGCCAGTGTGTGCTTGGGACTTCCAGGCAGTGAGGGTGAGTCACAGGGAGGGACGGAGAGAGAGAAAGAGAAGGAAACCCAGATCTGGGAAGGTAGAAAGTGTGGGTGGAAGGCAATTACCATGAAAGAGCAAAGGGCGGCTGTGTGAGTCAATTGAACCCTATAGATACTAATAGTTATCATAAATACCAAAGAGGTTTTAGCAACCACAATTTTCAGAAAGTAAGAAAGGAAAACTGTTTCCTGTGGTTAGAAGGACCCAAAAAGATGATGTGAGTAGAGAAAGAGGAATATCAGGACTGCAAATGCAAGGAAAGGAATATTGTGGATGATGACATAATGGAATATGGATTAGCAACAATTATGTGGCATGGGCAACAAGATTGGATGATTAGCTTTTCCAGAAAGATGCTGTGCTGTTTTTCCCAGTAATCTCTTATTAAATGGGTGCTAGAATGCATGAACAATACAAGAAAACCCCTTCTTATTCTAGTGGCTTTTCTTTCCATAACACAGTAAATTTTGCCCATATAGCATTGCAGGACACTATTGTTTTTTTTCTAGTGCTGCTTCATTTCAGTGTTATGTGTCTTGCTTGCTTTGGTTTTCAGGTGGCACTAAATGTGAGGCAGTCTGCAGAGACATTTTTTAACACTTGAACTCTTTTTGGGAGTTCTGTCATTGCAGAGATCACTGTTTACTGCTTTTACTTGCAACATTATCCCTTACGTAGGTCTGCACTGCGGGGTGCAATAGCCTATCAGTGATTCATTTATCTTCTTTCTTTAGAAAATGCATTGAGAGGTGAATAAGCGTTATAACAATCTTTTTACTCAGCTTTTAGATTTTAATAACAAAACAGACATTGTGAAATAAAATGGATAAATGTGCATCTTTGAAGCTAAGACAACAAAACAATGTTGAGGATTTCTCTAACCCTTCTACAATTTCGTAAAGCCTGAATTTTGGGCATTCCCAAAATTCAGAAGTGGTTTTTTTTTTTTTTTTTTTCTCATTTTCTGAAGGACAGAATGCAGTGAATTTCAAATGTAATTGTCAATAATGCACCTAAGCCATTTCCACTGATTCCATTTACAGGTGAAGTGTAGAATTACTCAGAATGGATATAAATGTGGGAAACTGGATCACAGATGAAAGTAAGGGCTATGCATACAAACCAGAGCAGGGAGAGAAATTTTATCTGAAATTATAGGAGGGATTGTTATGCATTTGATATGGTATCAAGACTTTTCCTGTTCTGTGACATGAATTTTATGTCTAAGTAATTTCAGATGAGACAATTCAGAAGATGCTTAGAAAAGAGGCTACAGAAAGTGAGGATACCCTGATGTTCATGTTTCTGTTATAATGTGCTTTTGAACAGAGAGTTGCAGTTGGTATCCAAGTTGTGTCCAGGTTTGGGATTTGAAAGTTCCCATTTGGGTTAAAATTTCAGTCTAGCAGTTTTTTTTTTTGTTTGGTTTTTTTTGTTTGTTTTGTTTTTATAGTTGTTGTTGATTTCGTGTGGGTTTGTTTTTTTGTTGTTGTTTTTTGTTGTTTGATTTTTTTTTTCCTGGCAACTGCCAATTTATCCACAATGTGGTTCCCAGCTAAGTATGCCTTAGTGTCTGATCTCTAGTTCAGTCATGTTTCTACAGTATTTCTGCCTCAGGGCATTTGCTTCAAGTGGCTTTGGGCTGTAGGCTTTCCTCTAGGGGTTGTGTCTGGGCACAGGCTGTGCAGGGGTAGCAGAAGGCTCCTCTGAGTCAAATATTTGAGTGTTGCTATATGAAAGTTTTTGGTTTTTAAGTGAGTAGTAGCTATTCCCTGCATTTGGTTGCTTGATCCAGGTTCCCAGAATGCTGAAATGGGAAATGATCTCTGCTGCACAAGTCAGAAGGATCAGACAATAATAAATGTTTTGAAAGCTGAAGTTCTAAGAGTTGTCGAACTCAATGCCCTGGACCAGTGGATACTTCGTAGCTCCAATCTCTCCTGTCCTCCAAGGGATATTATGGGATAATTTTTCTGTCATTCTCTCACACAGTGTATTGATCATTACTGTACAAAAGACAAGGTCAGGCCCAGAATCTGTCAATAAAATTGAGTTTGAAATGCTTATAAAGTCTGGGTGTGCACAGGGAACAAGGAGGAAGCAAGACAGTGCAATTCCTCATCAAGAGAGTGTATCCATCCTGTGCTCCAAGTGTCTCAGAGGGTCCTGTGGAAAAAAAAAAAATGTGTTGCTGTAGAATTGCAGGCTGCGTTCCTTCACATGCACAGGAGACAGGTGAATTCAAGTTTTCAAGTTTCACTGTCAGTCCTTGTCCTGGCATTTTCTGATTTGCTTGACCTCATGATCTCAAAATATTAGTGTAGAGTTGCTTTCTATTACTTAATATAATGTATGCTTAGAGAGGCTTGAATGGAAAGAGTGGCAGAATGAACTAGGACACAAAACCCTGATGTAAACTTTTTTTTTTCATTTTAAGGAACACTTATTTTTATGCTTAATTTTCTGAGGCTCTATCTATGATAGATCATAATATATTGGCTCACTCACTTTTAAATTACCAAGTTAATTGAAGTGTTTAAATTAACTGTTAAATCCTAGCATTTAACAGTCTGGCGTTTTAGAGGCATTGCTCAAATTAATCCATCATATTGCTCTAATGACATTGGTATTTGGCTTATTGCACCCCTTTCATTTTGGAAGGCTAATCCTGCTAGTCCTACTCACAGTAAAGAGATACATAAACTTGGCCTATTACACTGGACTCCTTTGTGTCAACAACTCAGTCAACAAAAAGGCATATCTGGATGCCTTTGCAGGAAAAAAAAAAAAAAAGAAAAAAAAAAAGAGCTACTTTGTGTATTGCTAAGGAAACAGAAGCATTCACAGGGCAAATGAAAACTTTACTACATGGGTGACGGAAAACTCCTAAGTGATAATTTCAGTAAGTTTGCTAAAGGTTGCACCCTGCTTACAAACTCTTGATTAAATCCATCCTAGCTCCTAAACTCTTGATCTAATTAAAACAAGGTGTATTTTTAGATAAAGACGTTAGAACACTCTGTAATTTCTATGCCTGATTGCACTCTGCCAGAGCAGGGGAGGAAGGTGAATGGCTGGGTGTGTATGAGCATAGGTACATGTGTACGTGTGTGCCAGCGTCTGAGACAAGGTGGAGCTGCGTCTTAGTTTAAAGAAGAAAATCTACCTCAGCAATTTCTGGATTTGCTTTGGATTTTCTTTAAGAAAAAAAACCAAAACAAACAAAAAAATCAACAAAAACGAAACCCTTGTAAAAGGTACAGCCTGAAAAGCAGCTTGGCTGTGTTTCTCAGGGTAAGTGTAGAAAGGTGGTAGGTAGTAGAAGCAGGATATTGAGGCACGTAGCTGGATAGAAGAGTGGTTGAACAAAGTCCATCGAGCAGAAGTCTTCCAGCTCCACAATGAGCAGCCAGAATTCGGTCTAGAGCAGTATTAGTTGGGGTACATCACCACACCACAGCTGCTGGGTGGCTGAGGACAAAATAGATGTTGTGGCTTCACAGCAGCTCCCCCATGGGGCCCACCAGGCCACTTCTGTAACCAGTAGTAATTAACACCCCTGTTTCCAGTGTTAGCTCCATGGACATGAGGCAGGCCTGGAAAGGTGAGAGTTTCCCTCTGAGAGGCCCCTGGGTTGTGGCTAAACTTGCAGAGTGAGCGCTGTAATATCCTTTGAACGCACAAAGAGAGCAGGCAGATGGGAAGAATCTAAGATAGGGAAAGAGAGGAGTTAAACTTCCTGTCTTGCTATTTGACTAACCCAGGGAAAAGCACTGAGATCGGTTGGTGAAGAAAGAGAAAGCATCTGTATCTTAGAATGCCACTGTCAGAGTCATAGGGCAGAACAGAATTTCATATTGCGGATGTTTCAGTTTTCTTTTTGACTGTCATTTGCTCTTCTGAGACAAATGCGTGTGTCTGAATCAATGACTGGAAGCTGAAAACAGAAAAAATAGTATTTTTATGTTTCGATTGGAATTGCTAGAGCAAACTGCTATGGTAGGTGATTGGCTGTTCATCCTGGAAAGTGCTAATGAAAAATCAAAATCCATTCCAACATGTGCTTTAAAGCTGGGTTTCTCAGATGAGTAATTCATGACCTCTTCAGGATTTGGGTGTTATTACAAAGTGGTACATGACATTGTGCAGCCCCTTGGCTCCTGAGAGAGAGGCAGGGCAGATATGGGTGTCCTGCAATTGCAGCAGCCAAGGCACAGCACCATGGCTTCAGTGTGGTTGTAGGAGCTCAGCTCCTTCAGACCTGTGGAACGTGCAGCAGGCAGGGACAGTGGAGCAGAGAAGAGGTTGTTATTGCCAAATGCAGAGTCAGCACTTTTAAAGTCACAAAACTTGTGCTGGATTTGTACTTGGCTCATCTATGTTAAGAATTTGTGATTTAATATATTCAGGATGTCCTCCTCATCCTTAGTGGGAGATACTTGATCCACAAAGTAGCATTAGTATCCTAGGCAAGGAACAAACATGCTAGTTAGTGTGTGTCTGTTTAACATGGCTGAATTGAAAATTGGCCTTAAGATGGTACTCCTGAGCAACCTGAAGGAGACATTTAAGATTTGCTGTGCCTACACTCATATACCTTCTCTGGAGCTGGAAAGCACTGACACATGTTTGGCAGGGGAGAGGAGGGTGGTTTGTTTTAGAATTACTACTTTGGCAACAACACCAGCTCAGCTAGGAAAAATCTATGGGCAGCTGGAGAGGCAAGACCAGATTCCAACCCAGCATCTTTCTTCTGTGTAAATGAGTAACAGCAGCTACAGCAAAAGTGATAATTTAAAAGAATTTGAAAAGGATAGTTTGGATGGCAGAGGGAAGCACTAAAAAAACCCTGATGATACTCTAATTTTTAATGCCTCTCCTTTTCTCTGTCACCCTGTTTGTTACTGGTGGTACATGCCTATGTGAGAGTCGGTTGATACATATCTTCCAATTAATTTTTCAAATAAATTAATGCCTAGCATTCAGTCTGTAGCATGGAAAAGATTTCAAGTATGGGTAAGTCACTGTCCTGGCTCACACTCCATCTAGCAAGGTATAACTGCAAAGAAGCAGGAAAGCAGCCCAAGACAAGCCACAAGGAGGTGGCTCACTCAAACCAGCACAGCAAATCAGAGCCAACAATAGGGCCAGATCTTGTTATTTTGTTCCAGTATTGGAGCCACTGGAGAAGTGGCTCTCCAGTTCTCATCTGTGGACCTTCTGGAAGAATAGAACAGAGAGAGCTAGTTTAGGCTGCTCTTCAGGACTAGGAGATTCTCAATATCCTGCACCTGGATGCATCCTTCCCACAACTTGCCTTAGCTTGTAAGCATGGGAAGTGAGCTGATGTTCTAGGTGTCCACCAAGCAGTGCAAGACATGAGTCAGGTTGCCTGATTTTCTATGAGTCTGTGACTCCAGAGTACAATCTCAGATTTTCATTTCAAATCCTAAGTATGGGATGAAGTGGCCTATCACTCCCATCATTTTACATTATAGTCCTAAGGGCTTTCATTTAGAAAGACAACAGGAGTATAAATATTCTGAAATACTGTCCTCCATAGTGTGTGCTATGGAGATTTCCCATGTCATTTAGAAGATGTAAGCCTTTGAAATGTGGGAGACACTGGTGCAGACAGCTAAAACCAGCAAAATGTAACCTCATGTCCAGCAACTGCTTGGGTTTGATCCTGTAAAGATGTACATCTGCTGGAAACTCTTAACTAACAGTTTTCTACAAGCTTCTGTGCGGGTTTTCAATCCCCTCCTTTTACATTGTGCTATAATGCTTGGAATTGTCTCCAAAAAGGAATGGGTGATTCTTTAAGTTTCAGTAATCACCAAGGAGCTGAGCAAGAGGTTGGTTCACAAAGATATCGCATGTGGAAAATGTCATTACGATGGTAGGGAGCCAATTAAGATATTTTTCCCCAGCTTTTTCATTAAAATTCATTAAAACCTTTGCAAACCAGAAGATGTTTTGGATTAACTGCTGCATTCAAATTCAAAACAAACAGCTTTTTGCATAGTTTTGCGCTTCAGTATTCACATCCTAGAGTGCCACTTCTCATCTATTTCTATTGCTGGGAATTTCAATCTTTTTTTTTAAGACTCTAGGCTTTTCTTTATTTCACACAGGATAGGTTTGAAGATTATTTTGTTTGTCTATACAGTGTTTTACCATGCTCAAAGGAAGGTTCAGAATGTTTTGGATCCCACCATCAGCTGATGCCAATTAAGAAGAAATGATGGAAACTAGCACATTGTAGCCAGGATAAGAGTAGAGTTCCTGCAGCACCACTTAATTCCTTGATAAAGTTGCTGTACAAAAATTGCTGGAGTCTAGCTTTGATTCCTGGCTTTAATAACTTACAAGATCTTCTCAGGGACCTATTTCTCTGTGTTTTCTTTTTAGTCAGTGTCAGGTTACAATTTGGCAGCTTTCTACACAGCTTTCCTTATGACTATATCCAGGCCAGGACAGCTGTAAGCGTGCAAGTCAACAGTTTGCAATCAAACCCAAGGATCTCAGCCACTAGGAACACAGTCTGTCAATAAGAGAAAAATAAAAGCTACCCACCAGTTTACCATGCTTCAGTGTCAGGGATATTTAATTCCACCCCCTCTAGCTTAGAGTAACAGCAGTTTGAAAGTATTAGCTTACTTCTGTGTGAGTTCACCAAATTTAGTGAAGCATGGGGAATGTGGGTGGAATTTTGTTATCTTGTGCAGAATTTTAAACCCATGAAGACACAAAGAATTGGTGGCCAGTGAGATAAGTTATTATAGGCAAATGTAATACAGCTTTTTATTTTCCCATTTTTGATCCAGATCATGATGAAACTAGTAGTTTGGAATGATATGAGTTTGGCCAGCCTTGGGATAATTTCCAGAACCCAGAACACCACAGCTGTTATCTGTCATTTCCTCATTGATAGTCTCTACATAGAATTCAAAGACTTACTGGTTGTAGAACAGGAACTCTCTCTTCATCCTCAGAAAATATTTTTCCAGTTCAGCAGTGAATACAGCAGTCATTGCATGTAGGCAGGGAAACAAGGGAGGGAGAATATCAGTTTCTAGAAACCTACCAAAAGAAGTGTGCCAGAAATTTTTTTCCTCTCCTTTCATACTTGCATATAAAAGAACACTCCAGCTATATCTTGTAAAAGCTGAACAAGAAACTTTTTATAACTGGAAAAAAACCCATCAGGCAAACACTGAATTATCACTTTTTAAAAAATGTTGGCTATGCAGAGTTTTATTTTTCTCTGCAAGCCCTGTATTTGTCATACTGAGTCATCTGAGGTCAAGCAGCTCAATCCTCTCTGCCATAGTGCCCATCTTTTCTGGGATCAGTCTTGGCATGCTGGCACAGTGCAGCTGTTGGCATTCCCAGGCCCAGCTTGGCTTGGGTGCCCCTGGCAGTGCAGTCAGTGGTGCCTGGCATGGACCAGCAGCTCCTTCAGGCCACACTGCGTCGCCTTCCCCCTTCTTGTGCCGAGCTCCTCCTGGTGCTGACACAGCTAGGACCACATCCTGGACAAAGTGGTGCTGACAGTGGGGAGCTGAAGGTTCACTCTATGAGACTTCTTTCTCCCAATATTTCCAGTTTTCTCTAGTCTGTCTTGTTTTATTCCTGGAATTTATTACTATTTCAGACTTGATACAGGCTTCTGTCAGTAAAAGTGACTTTAGCTGGCTGCAGTTTGTTAGGACCTTATACCCCAAGCTATTTGATCTCTCTTTTGGGTTTACATTTTCCTTCTGAGTGAGTGATTTTTTTGGCATGGGAAACATTTTTATTCATTGTGGACTTTTCTCTGTGTTAGAGTTTTTTGCAGTGATGTTGTTTGGATATACATTGATACACTGCTGAATATTTGACAGAAATGAGAAAAATCCCTTCACCTAGAAACTGGCTGTCAATGTTTCTCTTTCACTGAAATAGCCCAATGGTGGTTTCGAGCTAAATAACCAAACTGAATAGGGAACTTATCATGACAGTTATGATTCAAAATTAATTCACAATATAAAAATCATTATAAGGTCAACTTTCCTATTTGAAGTCTCTAGATCTGTGAAACACATTTTCCTCTATTAATAAAACAAGGAGGATCATCTCTTCTATGCAGTGTGGATTCATTCATTGCTATTTATAGAAAGTCCTGAATGAGCCTATTTCACAAGTCTGGCCCTTTTGCCACCCATAATTCTTCCTTGGTAGGTTATGGCCCAAATCTATCCTGGCATCACTGGACTTCTCCAGCCAGAGAGAACTCTAAGAAATACATAAAATTTCACAGCTTTTCTTTTTGAGTTAAACCCATATTCACCTATACTTTGTATGCATTTCATACAGATAAGTCATAAATAAACAATATTTATGACCTCAAATAATTCCCAAAACAGTCGCAGGCCTCTGACATGTGTCCTTCAGTTTGCATTCATGGGATTGTCCTCTTGGGCCATAGAATTAAATATTATGTCTAAACTTCTAGATTGGATCAATTGAATCTGAACTGGAAAATATCAGCCCTTACTAAAGCTGTTTTACTTAAGTAATCAGCAAGTTTCTTGCCCCCAAAATAAAAAAAGCTAGGATGATTTTTATACAGAAAAGAATCAGAAAAAACTGTTTAAACAGAAAGAAGAACACAACACATAGTTAATACTTACAGGGATTCTACACAGGCAAGTTTAATTATCTGCTTTCCCATCAGTTGATTCCAAAAAATGCCGGAGGATTTTTAACACCGCAAGAGATCAAGCCCTCTGTTTCATCTGTGGGAGGCAACAACAAACTGTAGGACATGCGTCACTGTCTATCACCATCTATTTTCATTGTGAATTAGGCTTTTGGTATCTCCAGAGGAACTGGATTTTGGGTTAGCATGAAATCTCATTGTTTTGTTCTACAACAAAGGCTCTCATTCTTGTTAGCTTTTGGGAGTTGGTTTGTGATGTTTGGATTGTATTATCAGGATCATACACCATATGGGTTACTTATCAGATCCTTCATGAAGCTATAGTTTTCCCAACACCAAACAAAAACCCCCAAAGGGGTGATTTTCTTACTCTCATTTTTCTGTAAGACAGAAGGAATGCTGTTGATTTTTTTTCCTTTCTGGTGACAGAAAATTTTGAAGCATAATAAACAAGATGCTTAAGAGAATTCTAAAGCATATTTTAAGACATGGCATTAAGGTATTATTTATAATTCTTTTTTTCCTGAAAGCATGCAAAACATTTTCTTCATTAAAGTAACTGAACAAATACATATGTCGTTCCATTAGTGCAACTAGTTTTTCCTTTGAAATAAAGACTTTTAGCATTCTGTAAGGACTTTTTCGAACACACCGGAAGACAGAATAAAAGCACTCAGCTTGGAAAACTATGGCCAGCCAATGAAGAGCCTTGGGAAGATGGATTTTGAACAACATGAACAGCATGATTTATTTTCTCTGTCTGTAGGGTGGGCTTCCCCACACAGAAAGGCAGTTTGTGTCTCATGGTCAAATTTTCAAAATAAGTGAGAATTCTGTTGACCCTCCAAATGGGTGGCCAACTCATCACAAAGAATTGTCTATCAACTGAGTAGATTTGTGAGAGGGGTGAGTGGTCCTACTTACAGACTGAACCCATGACCTCCTAATCCTATCTCATGTGTAGTGCCTGTCAGATTGTTCAATGGTCATTAGACCTGGGTGAANAAAGAGCCATTCTAGGGATTAAAGATCCAAAGAAACCAAAACCCAGCTCTCAAAATTACTCAGGGCTTTCAGCTTCCGCTCAGTTTTATTTTATAGTACTGTCTTTCCCATGCTGCATGTTTGTTCTGCTATGGCAGTAAGCTTTCACCCTGGATCATATAGGCTATGCTAGGAAAGCTTGAGGAAATGGCACAAATGCTTTATGTGTGAGGTAGAGAAACTGGAGTTTAATGATTCACGTTAATGGCATAATGCAATGGTAATCCAATAAAATCAGGCACTTTGATTTTTACTAGGAATGAAATTCTCAGAATTTGGATTTAAAAAGTAAACCCTGGCTTAATTCTAGAAATGTTACTGGATAGAAAGTTTTCTATCATCCATACTGTATAAAAATCGATGAATTATAGAACATTCAGAAGCACTGAATGTTTTGAACTGTAAATCTTAACTCCTAGGGTCCCTTGAATGTACAGACTAGCTTAGAAATTAAACAAAGGGTGACAGTATTTAAGCCTGCATCTGAAAGACATTCTTTAACCAACACATGTAGTTCCTAACAAGAAAAACTTCTCTGGCTTTCTTTGGAGACACAAGAGAATGACTTAATAAGGCTGGAAATGATGTTACCTCATCCTCTTAGTTCACAGATCTCCAGTTGGAGCAATTGTCATTCTCCTGAGCAGTTGCTCTGAATCTCAGAAGCACAGTGAAGCCAAAACATGTCAAGGCTACTTTTGCTACTGTTTACTGGCAAAATTTATTCCTGTGCTGTAATTCCGTTCAATACTTCCCCAAAACTTGGTGTAGATTTATTCAGGCTGTGGGAGGCAATATATGCAATATTTTTAAGACTCTTAAAAGAGGTTCTTTCTAAACACAAGCTTTTTGTATATTAGGTACTTAGTGAATATACTTTTACTTGACCTGTCTCAGACAGTAAAGCCTCTAATGTAAATATTAAGCATAATTTAAGCAAATTTTTTTTCTACACTTTTTACACTAATCCATCTGCCTCCTGTTCTCAAAGACAGGTGCTGCAAATCAAAGGAGTGCTCATAACTGTACACTAATTGCTGAACTGTTACTGTTCCACTAATGAGGGGGTGAGACAAAAAGAGTCAAAATACTTTTGGGCCCATTTTACACAGTTGCAATGCAGTCCATGCAGGAACTGAAATCAGAAGCAATGGTTATTCATTGTAGAATGAGGATTAAAGAGCCACTTTAGGTCTCAACTAAGAGACCTAAAGATGTGGAAAAGCAAAACTACAAAAGCAGTTATCTAGCTTTTCTACCCCTGAGAGGAAAAGAGGGATGTGTAAGTCTAGTCCTGATGTGTAGTTTATCTTCCTGTGTAAAAGAGCTTGGACCAGTGGGAGGGAACATTGAAAAGGGGGATAGAAATGATCAGAGGTCTCATGCATGAGAGAAAAGATTGAATGAGGGCTGTTTTTCTCTGAAGGACCTAAGCAGAAGATTTATAAACAATGTACAGGACAGTGTAAGGCCTCTGGTGACAAAGTATTCTGTTCACATTGGGTATCAGAGAAGAAGCCCTGAGCTTTAATTGCAGAAATTTCATATAATCATGGAATAGAAACACTGGAATATTCTGACTTGAAAGGGGCTCACAGGGATCATCAAATCCAACTACTGGCCCTGTACAGGAGAACCTGAAGAATTTTCCATGTGCCTGAGTGTTGTTTAAATCTTCTTTGAGTTCTGTCAGCCTTGGAGCTATGACCATTTCCTGGGGAGCCTGTTCAGTGCCCAACCACTCTTTTCAGGAAAATTTAGGTAGGATGATTTATAAATGGTATGAAGTGCCTGTCAATAGTGGGAAAGGTGTAGCTGATCCTGCCCAGGGAAGGTGGATGGAATACTGTCTCCTCAAAGTCACTTACTGTCCAGTTTTTTCCCTTCTGTGGATCCTGTGTCTTCCCATCACCACTCAGACAGATGTGCTCACCACACTGCTTTCTCACCTAGCTCTTTTGGGGGAATGCAGCTCATTCAGTCCCCAGCATTCATGGTCTCTACTCTCCCAAAAAGAGCCTTTCCATGTGAGCACATAGGGGCCAGTTCTAGTCTGTCATGCCTTGGCATGTGCTTTTGGATCCCGTGGTGCAGGGATTCTGCTGTAATGCCTAAAGGGAGGCATGGTCTTGGCCTAATACCATGTACAAAGACATATCACATCACTGAGGTAACCACTGGGGGAACTGATTAGGGAGGTTGCAGATTTCACATCTTAGAGTGTCTATGGCTGTCCTTGCCTATGGCCACAACCTTTTTAAAACAAACTCATCTTTGGAGTATGCCATAGTGCTTAAAAGATATTTAAGTCATAGAGTTTTAGGAAACTAATAATTTCCCTGCTTCCTAATGGTCTGTGATGGTGCTGTTAGCGTAAGCTTTTCTTCTATGGAACTGATAAATGTAATTCAGACAGAAAGCTAACACTTCTCTATCAATTTGTGGTTTACCTAAGGGTAAAAAGTTAAAAAGATCAGTGGCAAAAGAATGGTAGCATCAGGGAGAAAAATTAGAGTAAATATTTGTCAGTGGTGAAAGGAGATTTCTGTGAGAGTGTGGGGCAGACTGAAGATTAGACTGTGGCTCAGATGTAGCTGTTGAGCCAGGCTTAACCTGCTCTGACACTGTGTGTGCCACCAGCTGCCTATAGCCCCTATAGATTGCATATGACTCACTTTGGTAGAGCTGTTTCAGTACCACCTCTGAGTGCAGACTCAGCTGTGAATCCCAGTCCTTATCACTTACCTCTTTAATCTCTTCATTCTTTGGTTTACATGGCCGTAAACGGATTTTTTTTTCAAATTATTAAATTCAGAAAGAGAATTGGAGGAAAAAGAAATCCGAGATGCTCATAGTCAGTAGTATCTTTGGATTGAAGGCAAGAAGCAGCTAAATTGGGGTCAGTATGGCACCTAACCAAAAGGCAGGTAAAAGCCTGTGTGTGTATGATTGACAGAGTGTGCAGGATCTTTTGAGAGAGGATTTTTGAAGCAGAAGTATTCCATCCAGCTGCTTTCACAAGCTTATAGTGATTTGCAACACACCAAGGACACACCCAGCACGGGCCACTGGGATAATAACACAGATGCACGGTTTTCATGGCTGCCTACCAAATTTAGAAACTCCCTCTAGAAAAACAGCTCAAAATGACTTTTGCTAATCCTTCTGAGCACCTGGAATAGACTCAACAAGCCAAGGAACTAGGAAAGTTACTGTATGGTTTACCAGGCCTCTTACATCACTCAGAATTAAAATTTTGAAATAAGTAGCTGAAAGAAACCTTAGACATTCATAGATAGCTCTGTTTGGTGCCACATTATTTTGTGCCAGTGTTGACAGTTCAGATTATAAAACAGAGAGTTTTTGTTCACAGGAAGCTCATATGCTGCCTACAATAATGTTTTAAATGCTTGGAAATCTGCATAGGAAATAAACTTTTATATTCCAAATTTTCTGAGGGGTTCTTCCCTTTTCTTCCACACGTGAGACTTTCTCAGACTGCAGCTATTTTATAGTAATATCCAACTTCTAGGTACAGATTTGAAGGTCTGATCGGACTGGTGATCAAACCCTCTTTCCATGTCAAACCAACATGTATAATGTCAAGTAGACAAACTGTCTCATAATTTCTGTAGGGTAATTAATGTAAGAAGATAACCATAAATTATCTATCTGATGGATCAGAATTTCTCTTTGTGTGATCACCAATAGCCAGTGGGAGTTTTGCTGGGTGCAGGGAATGCAGGCTTTTTCCATGGAAGTGCCAAGCAGTTTTGCTTACAGCAGGTGTGGTAGTACAAGAAAGGCTACAAAATTTTTCTCATCAGGGAACAGACTCAGAAAACGAGAGACAAAATTAGTTAACACACTAGGAGATTATTAAAAAAATTATTTCCAAGTGCCATTTGCTATTTGCTTAAAAATATGTTGCATTTAATTTTTTTTCTTTTCAATAACTATTAATTAAAGTATACAAAACCTACCAAATGTAACATTTCTGCACTCTGCAGTTCTTAGGCAACTTCTTTAGTGTAACACCTCTACATTAACTCATTTTGGGATCTGGTGTTTAGCATAAAGTCTTTGTACAGGGACATACTGTGGTACACTGACTGGGGCTAACTTGCAACTAAACAAAAAATTTTCCATGGAAGCAAACAGAGCTACATGACCAGGAAAACACAAAGGGTGTCAGCCAAACATCTATCACCTTGAAATCTGTGATAGATCTCTTGAATTTAGTAAGGTGGTCCTAAAAGCATTTTCTTTCCTAAACCAAGGCTTTCCAAGAGCTTGGCTGAGCTATGCAGGCTGAAAGAGACTTTCAGGCACTTTTGTCTGAAGTTGCAGCCAGCCCAGAGAGGTAATTAAAAGGTGCTTGTCCAGCCCTAGCACAATGTTCTGGCTGCAAAACCTGTCCTGGGAGTAGAACATGTATCCAGACAATCAGCCTCTGCCAATCTGAGCAACCTGCTCCAGTGGAAAGTGGGGGACTAACACAGGTTTCCCTGAGAAGCTGTGGCTGCCCCATCCCTGGAAGTGTCCAAGGTCAGGTTGGACAGGGCCTGGAGCAACCTGGGATAGTGAAAGGTGTCCCTGCCCAAGGCAGGGAAGGGGACTGCATGGGCTTTAAGGTCCCTCTCAACTCCAACTATTCCATAATTCTGAGGAGCAGAGCAGCATCTGTTTCTTTCCAAAATGATGTGGAAAGTACATCCTTCCTCCTGTCCTTTGTGCTGGAGATTGAGTGTAGTTGTACATTCAGCCCATGTCTCAGACACACCACCCATATCTGGTGTGATATTGCAGTTCTCCGTGAAGGAATAAATGCTGAAATGAAATACAAAAAAATTGAAAACCCCCACAGTTTTCCTCATTCTTACTCGTTCATGCTATACCTGGAGAGATCCATGGTTTCTGCTTCTGGGACTTTGTTGTTTCTTTTCCAGTTTTTCCTACATCTTGAGAACAATGCAAGTGTGTTCACTATGAATGTCCCCCAACTACTGTAGTTTGACAGAAAGGTGAAAGAGAGTAAGTGAGGAGGAAAAACAGGAGGGCTCAAGGCTTCACAATCAAACTGGGACAATATCAATGCACCAGTGATCTGCCTGGTCCCACCTGGGTGGTGCCAAAGAAGCACCCAGTCCTTGCACTCACTTCCTCACCCATTGCACACCAGAGCAGAGGGAACTGCCCTTCTGATAGTGTGTCATCCCAAAACTTCAATAGTTTGTAGAGAAACATTGAAAGAACTCATTCTGCTCCCTGTGCCTCCTGAAAATGGTCTTGCCTGAAGTGAGGCATTTAGAGCAGATGAGAACACACACTGCTGCTGGTTTGAGCAATGCTCCCATTTCAGATGTAAGAGCCAGTAGGTAAACCTGACAGCACCAAACCTGGGTTTTTTGCTTTAATTTTGTTATGAATGTTACTAAATTGCATAGCCTGATTTTTTATGGGCTTAGGAAAGATTTATCACGATGAAAACAGTGGCAAGGGAAGGAATAAAAGAAATAAATCATGGCTCATCATAGTGGGGTATCCAGTGGACAAAATTTCAATGTCATTGACAAAGGGAATTTAATTTTTTCTCCTCTGCTGCTAATTCAAGACCAATAAGTCTGGTTTTGTGGTCATATATCTATGCACAAATAGCAGCTTTCAGTGTTCATTTAGTCTGAAGTGCACATTGTGGGGAGGGTCAGTGTGGCCTCTCCACCTGAATATAAAAGAACATCTGTGATAACTCTGTATGGCTTTTCAGGTGTACCTCACAGCTGCATACAGACTTTGATCCTCATGAATAACAGACACTGCAATGGTGTCTCAACATTTTAACAAAAGACTAAATTCTCCAACAGGAGAATGGCTCACCAGTAGACTTTCAGAATTTATTATTATTTGTTGCTCAGATCCTGACTAATAAAAATGGGTTCCTACTCGAACCACAACAGCAGTAAAGGCAGCTGACTCATTTTGAGATGTCTTCCTTTCCTGTAGACTCATTATTACATGCTTTCCTATTTCAATTTTTGTATCACATCCATGAAAGCCCTATACATACAAAGCAGAAAATTTAAGGTATTCAATAAATGTTTAATGAAAAATATAATGAAACATATATTTTAAGATAGATTCTAGTTACAGTACACCTTAGAGATTTTAAAGCCACAGTGCATACCTGGCATTTGAGAATGAGCTAACCAACAGATAGCTACTTCTGTACAGGACATCTGTGGTAGGACTGTGACAGGCTTTCATCAGATCTCACAAATAGAGCAGAGTATGGTCATAATAAATCTTGGACTTTTCCTGAAGACTACCTGTTTCTTTCTTCCTCTCAATCCATTCCCCAAACAGAACGGACTGCTTAACTTTGGTCAGAGCCAAGATATGCACTTCATTTATGTTTAATTAAGGTTTGGAATTGATAAAGCTTGGGAAATGCCCATATATATATTTATGACATATGTGATTGGAGAAAGCTTATTTTTTCTTATTCACTATATGAAAAACATGACAAAACTGTGGACTTTACATATAGAAGTGTGATTTTTTTTTTATTTTCCTCTGATACTGAACTGTTTCTGCATAGACACAGAAAATCTGTGAGTTATCTCTTCCAGCCATTTTGGTATCTCAAAGTTGCATTCAGGAGAACTGCAATATCCCATCCCAATTATTCTGCAAGGTAACTTTGCTTTCTCCAGGGGTTTCTGCTCAGCAAAAAGCTCTGTGCCTCCCTGTCAGATATCAGTGTGGCTCTTTTTAGTGCTGAAGGGAAGCAGAAATGGGGTAGAAGGCAAATTATAGTGCTAGACATCAACACCAGCTGTGAGTGCTTAAGGGGCATCTTGGTATTGAGGAATGGACTTTGTTGTTATTGAGAGTGGAAGCTGCTTGGTGCTCTGCAAAGGAAAGGCATGTGCAAGTTTGCAGAACTGGACTGGTAGATCTGCCCAACGGTGTTTATACAGACAAAAGAAAAAACCAGTGCAAAACAAAAGTGTTTGTTTGATTTCTAAATATGATAAAGTTCTATTTGTAAAAGGAATCAAATAATTTTACATCAACACTATTTTTCATGAAGACTATTCAGATAAGTTCAATTACACCATGTATGTCACCACCTTCATGACTGACAACACCAAAGCAGGAATATTCCAGTCATCCATGAATTGCCCAGGAGAATGTTAGAATTGCTGCCTTCCTGCAGCTTTCCAGCACTGGCCTATCAGTTTTCTCTGGTTTAGCAAACCAAACACTTCTTGAAGCACAAATTCCTTTGGAATATTTTTTTGCCACACTTCAGATATTTTAACACCTGGTTTTATTTTCATCAATTTTTATATCCACAGGATGTCTTTTCCACCATATAACAAGATGCCCCTAGAGTAAAGCGATTTGAGACAAGAAAGAAAATTCTCATTATACAGTAGTTCACCATGACAATTTTGGAGGGCAGTGAGTATCCAATGAAAAAAGAAATGTAAATTTGCTAGCGTGGCCTTACAATAGAACACATGAGGCCTTTGAGGCACTTCTGCTCTCCATGAGCCTTTCTTTGGTGAAAAAAGCTGAATACAGGTGAACTACAAATGTAACAGTCTTCAAGATATCCTGCTATTACATATCAAGTGTTGCCTCACTGGAAGATTATTAAAAATTATTGCGGTGGAACAGTCATACAACAAATAAAATAGGTGTCAAAATCAGATTTTTCTTGCTCAGTGAACAGTAAGAATTTGCAGGAGGCTGGGGCTGGTTGCTGGTGCTGATCTGTGAATGGCATCCCAGGCAATATCTCCCCTCCTTCTACTGAAGCCTGAAGATTCACTGTGGCTTCACAGAACCATCCCAGCTGGCAGGTGTGGTCCAAGGCTTTGCTGGTGTTCCTCCATCACTCTGGCATAGAGGGATGGGAGTTATGCCCCAACTCCTCCCTTGAGCAGGCATTTAGCCTGTGGCATGCCCTGCCCTTGTGTGAGTCATCCCTCAACTCACCTAGCTCACCACTTTCATTCCTGACCATGCCAGCAAGCACACTGCATAGGGTATTAGGCACTTCTTTGAGTGAGCTTCTCAAAGAAATCTCTGCCTTTCATGTGGTGGGAATGAACATGTTACTGTGTGCAGCCTCCAGGTCCAGAGCCCCAGCAGAGGGGAGAGCACCACAGGGCTGTACCATGCAGCCTTACTGGATTTCTGCTTCAATAACACACGTGCTGAACAATGATTTCCCAAAGCCAGGGTGGAAAACAAAACTGAAAGGCTAAATATATGCAGATGGCATTCAGAGCCCAGGACACTCCTGCCAATTTCTGCAACTGATATGCACTCAAAATATTTACTTAGGAATTCTTAATTAAGTCAACCATTTGGTAGTGGTGTATGGTTTCAGATGTGTCGCAGTGTCACCACAAAATACCTCAGTGGTTCCTTCTAACAAAGAATCTACTATGTGGATTTTTTGTCAGAGATAGTGGGGCAAGTTTTCAGTACACCGTGCCAAAAAGCTGCACAACTCCCCTGCTGTTAATGGAGTTCATGTTGCTAAATCCCTTCATTTCTTGCTGAAAACAAAGCCCCTGCCCAACAGCAGTTTCAGGTGAATATCAAGAAGCAGAGCTGAGGTGGGATCACCGTGACCCTGTGGTCACCTATCCAGGGGCTTGCAGTAAGGCCGGCTGAGTGGAAAGTGTGCACTGTGCTGTTGTGCAGCCAGGAATGCAAGTGAGGGAGGGTGCTGGAGGAGAAGAAGTTCTTGAAACCAGTCCTGGGCTCCAATAAAATGCAATTTGCCCAGGGAGCACAGATTGGCAGAGAATTTTAAAAGTGATTTTTAGGGTTTGTTGGCCAAAAGGTTAAAATCAACTTGATTAAGTGTTTCATCTGTATGCAATGTGTTGTTGGTCTCATCTCTTATTTTGCATCTTTTGTCATGTATTTGTCAGAATGGTATATTAAGCTCCTTGGAGAAATCTCAGTACACATCTGTGCCTGTGCAGGAGCTTGGGGACAACTCCAAAGATTGGTTAGATACTGCTCTTCATCTATAAGCAGGCAGTTCTGTTTCATAATTTTATAAAAATTCAGATTCTTTTAACAAGAGTAAAATTTATATTTTTTTCTTCTCGTGTGCTTGTATAGCTGTGCATTATAAGGATTTACTAAACATATTTTCCACTTGTGCAAAGACTGTGAACTGCAGTTCACATGCAATTTTATATGTAAAATTAAGCAGAAGTTGCAAGGACATGACATTTGAAATCAATGAAATTACTCATGCTCAAGTTAAGTGAATGCTTCTTTCTGAAAATATAAATGGAGACTCAAGGAAGCCAACCAGGAAAGAAGAGTACATTTCTCTTCCAACAATCAGTCCTTAAAACTCAAGTGAACTTAGTGTTTAATTTCTGAACCAATTCAAAGACCTTTACTTTTATGACTTGCTTAGAATATCTAGTAATTTTAATTTCTCTTTGTGAAAAGGGAAGCAGGAGTTGCTTAGGTCCTTCAGAGGAGATACAAATGTAACAGGAAATACATTTGGAGGGAAAATTTTCTCTTTTTGTGACAGGATTGCATAAGTAAGCAAGTATTATTTCAGAAAATAAGCTGAAACTCGTCTTCCTCTGCCATGATTTGCTTGCTGTGACACAGTCCTAGTTATTTTTTCAGATGTTTCAGAATTCCAGATGTTTCAGTGTTCTTATACAGAAACCAAACCTTACAAATTCACGTTCATCAGGTTTAATTTGATAGAAGTTTAAACTGCAAGGTACTATCCAAGCCCAGATCTGAGAGGTGTTTTGTTTGCTTGTGTATGTTTTTGGTTTGTGTGGTTGTTGTTGGGTTGTTTGGGTTTTTCCTGTGATTTTTTTTTTTTTTTTTTTGTGGTTGTTGTTGCTGTTGTTTTTTAAATTTGGGCATAACTCCGCTTATAGATATTGCTCTGTTTCAGTGCTGGTGTTTTCCTCGGATTAATGGCATAGGCATGAAGAAGTGTGAATGCTCTCTATATGCCAGGCACTAATGCCAATTCCTTAGGAAATGTGCCAGTATTCCACTAACTCTGTTTATCTGGATAAGCCATGTGGATGATGTTTAATTGGATAGCCCATTTGTATGACCCAGCAGAACACTGAGCTGTGCGGAAGACTGTCGTGGTGCAGGATGGTTGCAATTACTGTAAACTGCATCAGAAATCTTAACAAAATGCTACACTCAGGAGTCTCTGGTGATAAGAATCAAGGCAATTGGAACCACAAAGAAAGATTAGATAAAAGAAGATGCCAAAATGTGGCATGGAGAATGTGCCTTTTTACAGCTATAAAATAATCAATCAATCTCCATCTTTGGAAAAAAAAATAAAAATTATGTGCCCTTCAACCTGCCAAAGGGCAGGAGCACAGAACAACCCTCCTGAATGTGTGATGGATGCAAAAACTGAGGGACACCACAAAAAAATAGAGGAGAGGAAGCTTGAAATGCTGCTGGGTGCATTTCTTTAATAAAAATAAAGCTTTCCAAAACCTCAGTTTCATGATTCAGCATTTCTTTTGGCACTGTAACAATTTAAAAGTAGGCTAAACAAGTCTGAGGGAGTATGCTGGTAAGTTCAGGCCAGAGAGAGGAAAGTTTCTGGAAGTAATAACAGAAAAACTAAGACCCCTTCCACCCCCAATAATTGCAGTTTAATTGTTATAATATACTTCACATGCACAGAATAAATACAACACCCTCACAATATCTTCTGAAGCAGATATGATCATGCTTATTTTCTGGATGAATAAACTGACCCACTGTATTAAAATACTTTGACCAAGGCCTGCTCCAAAAAACTATGGGAGACCAAAGAATATACTCTTTAACCTAATTATGAGACAGCAGTGACGTGTATGAAGGAAGCAACTTAACTGAAAATTATACGTTTAGATGCTGTGGCCAATTCTTGCTTTCCTTTGTTTTGAAAGTCGTAAGGTTTTGCTGCTCAACTTGAGAATAATTAGTGGAAACTGTGGAAGCCCACCAGTTCTAAAAAAATTATGTCAGGGTGTTATTGCACAGTTTTTATGAGTTTTTAAATTTTTAAAAAAGTACTTATATAACATGCAAACAATTTTTAGATGTAATTTTTGCTAGCAAGTTGATGGCATAGCCTCTGTAGCTTGATGACTGTCAGGCAGCTACAAGACCATAACTGTGTGTCTTGTGCATGTGCCAAGCATCCAATGGAATTTTGAATGCCTTGTGCATGTCTCTTTCTTAAGAGTCAACCCCAGATTTCCTCAGGGTCAGATTTTCCTGGAAGGGTCAGTGTCTGGAGCAACAGTGGAAATGGGTTACCAGGTGGGAAGGTCATGAAGGATGCTTGGGCATCTGGTCTGTCCCAGGGAACTGGGCAAATCCAGGTAGAGGGGATGGGGTAAGAATGGGGCACAGTACTCTAGTATCATCAAAGAGGATATGTTTCTGAATTTGACACATCATCTATTAAGGAAGAATGCTTTCCTTTGTGTTTTACTGCAATATTTTCAGAATGTCCATCCTACTTTGTGTGGAAAGTGGATGAAGTCAGAGAGAGAAAAGCTCCATGACCTTTCAAAGAAAACAACACTTTTCAATATTGAAAAGTGTCTGATTGAAAAAAAAAAGACAGAAAGAAAAGAAAAGGAAAGAAAGAAAGAAAGAAAGAAAGAAAGAAAGAAAGAAAGAAAGAAAGAAAGAAAGAAAGAAAGAAAGAANAAAAGAAAAGGAAAGAAAGAAAGAAAGAAAGAAAGAAAGAAAGAAAGAAAGAAAGAAAGAAAGAAAGAAAGAAAGAAAGAAAGAAAGAAAGAAAGAAAGAAAGAAAGAAAGAAAGAAAGAAAGAGAAGTATTGATACTTTCCTCTGTGATTTTCATTAGCTTTTGAAGCCATAACATAAAGTCATAAGCCACTGTAAAGAGAATCTTATCCCTGCATCAAACATAATACTTTTAAAAGATTGCCACATCTCTTGGAAAGTCCTAATTTAAAGACATACTTTTTTTTTTTACTTTTTTTTTAAAAATAATTTTAAAGGGAATAAATACTTTTTGCTGGATGAAAACCCTTTGCTCAAAACCTGCAGGAATCTCAGGGTTCTCTGGTTCTAGCTGATGCTCCAGCTTTCTTGCCCAGCACCCAGAGGAGCACAAATTAAAGATGCAGGTCTGAGCACTACTACTCCAATCTGAGCATGGTCAGACTGCAACTACCTTTTGTTCTTCTTTCTGTTTCATAAGCAGAATAACAGGGCAAGCACACTCTGTGTGATACCTTATTTCTATGTCCATAACCCCCCTTCACCTCCATAAATAAAAACTTACAAGTGGTGAATTTCTTATAGATTGTTAACTTTGGAAAAGATGCAAAAATGCCTATTAAAGGCAGAGTGGATCATCATGGAATTTCCATTTCACAGGAATAGCATTATTTCATTTTGGCCAGGAAAGAATTCTCAATTTCACTCTCCTTGCTCTGGCTTTACTGTATCTTGTTGAAATGGCAAAATTAAACATTGATTTCATTGAAAGGCACAATTTATGTAATTTTGCAGTTACCTTGTGATGAAGTTGCCAAATTCTTATATAATTCTTTAATTTTGTTTAGTCAGCATTTTCCCAAGGGAGCATTTCCAGTGGGAGATTCTTAGCACTAAGATGAAAGGCTTAGGCTGGTGTTCAAGGTGGGAAGTAGGGTCCTGGGACAATCATTGTCTGGAGCTGGCTGAAGCATCTCCACACGGGCCTGGGGGGTACTTAGTAGATGTGACCAGAGGCATTGCTGAACAAGTACCCATGTGGTCCTATTTTTTTCCAAAATATTACCATTCAAAATGTAGACTGTAAAGATGTTGAAAAGTGAGCTGAAAAATGAAAAATAAATGGGCTCAAGTGAAAAATATATGGCAGGTACATGTTGCATGCAGATTTCCTGACCAATTCTGAAAATATAGTTGAGGAATGACAACTGCAAATGTTTCTAGTCTGGATGGCACATATTAAGGGTCGCTCCTATGTCTCCATGGTGTTTGCCAGATCTAAAAGTACAGTTATGCTGGTGAACTTCATTAATCATTCAATACCCTGTGTATAATAATGGGCAAGAGTGTTGGTAGTGTCAAGTCATTTTCTAAATTGTCCTTAGCAGTTTCAAATGAAGGGTGGATGAACTGGCTGCAGTAACTAAAATACTAAGTCTGAACCTGCACTCAAAGTAAACATGAGTTCCAGAGGTTTGTGGATGATCACTTATCACTGTTTTTTGATTTTAAATAAGTCTTTCCACATCTTGCAAGCTGATATCTCTGTCAGCACTGGACTGTCAGTCTTCCAGACTAGAAACAAAAGTGCCAAAATTCCATTTCTTTGTGGTTTTTTTTTTTTTTTTTTTTTTTTTTTTTTTTTTCTGGCACGAATCAGATTCAAATTTACTGCAAGATTTCCAAGCTGCTATACCAGAGCAGAGACATTGTGCCAAGTCAGCATAATTACAGGAACTCATCCTCCAACCCTTCCCCTTTTGCACAGTGCCTTACCAGCCACACAGCTGTACCTGGTCACCTCAATTTGGTTATAATGTGTCTTTCTGCTTTTTTTCTTCAGAGCTTTGTCATCCGTGGTGGCTTTAGGAGCTAATATAATCTGCAACAAAATCCCAGGCTTGGCCCCTCGGCAGCGAGCGATCTGCCAGAGCCGCCCTGATGCCATCATTGTGATCGGGGAAGGGGCACAAATGGGAATCAATGAGTGCCAGTACCAGTTTCGGTACGGGAGGTGGAACTGCTCTGCACTGGGAGAGAAAACGGTCTTTGGACAAGAGCTTCGAGTAGGTAAGGGTGTCTCTACTATGGTGCTGTAGGGGTCTGCTTGGGATGGTTTTCTCTTACCTTTCTTGCTAAGGTCTTTTGCAGTGCCCATGAAAATAGTATTTCCAACTGATGTCTTGTTAAAAGTTGTCATAATAACTGAGGTGAATATTACGGCAAATCAAAAATGAAATTAAAGCAGCTCAGAAAAATCCCTCTGAAGACTTCCCAGAAGCTTAAGCAATGGGAGAGTCCCAAATAATTGATGGACGTACTGTCCATATAACACTGGCCTTCCAATATGTGGCAATGATACATTTTAGTCTTGCTATCATACTGCAAAGAAAATACTGCATATGATATGAGGCAGGAAACCTATTCAACAGGTTGTCCTATTCCATACGATGGACAAGCTATTAGCTGGCAGAAGTTAAATCAATACCTTTTCACTTACCTTATGTCTGATATTTTGTGAGGGAGATTATGTAAATTTTTTTTCCAGCACTGAGGTCACTACTTTCCTCATCACCCAGCTGGGTATCCCTAGCTTATTCCTGATCTTTTCTCTCTCCCCTGGGCTCTCACTCTCCTGTCTGCTGCTCTGGGTTGGGATAATGTGTTGTACTGTGTAGCTTTCTCAAGGGCACTCAAAGTAAGACCATCCAGCTTCTCAGTGGGGTCGTAGCCTATTCTTGTGTCCCATTTTTCTTTGGGTGATACCTCTTGGATTCAATGGTTCAGAAGAGTCTTGTGCTTCCAACACAGCTGAGTGTGGTCAGACATAAGATCTCATTAAAACTGTATGAAAAAAAGCATAACATTTAACTTCATATGTGCAAAGAGGTGTTGACTCACATGGTGCTTTGGTTGTTAGTGGTAGTCAAGGCTTCATGGTATTTTTCTGACACCCTTGTGAAATGAATTCCAAAAACGGAGGTATGTTTGGGTCAACAAGGAAACCAAATATTTTTTGAAACAACATCCAAATCTGAGAGTCTGGCTCAGGTCTGGGCACTTTAAGGACATGGTGGTTCAGCTGTAAAATGTTGTAAGGGAATAAATCCATTGGTATTGGGTAGTTGACTTACATTTGCAGAGGGTCTGTCATATTCTGTGAGCTTTACATTACATTCTCAAAGCATCATATTCAGGAATTAACGCAACTTTTGACTTCTACCTTCAAATTTAAATGAACCAGAAAAAAATCTAGTTACTTGTCTTGACTGTTAGAAGCATGGTCTGGTCCTCCTTGGTTTGTATTATGTTTGTTTGTTTTCATTTGATAACCAGAATTATGTTACTACCAGAAAATACACATCTGCCAAGCATTCTGTACTTCTTCATGCTCTATTTTCATCTGCCAAAGCTTGCAGGCATGCTCTGACCTTAGATAAGTGTGTTGTCTTACCTTCTGTGAGATCCCTTATGGCCTGAGAAGGGCCACTCTGGAAGTTTGCAGCAGAGTTGGTGTCATAACAAAGCTTTCCAGTTGAAAAGGCTTTCACGGCTTCTGCTCTCCTCTTCAAGCTGAGAACCTTGTGCTCCCTCACCATCTTCACCACTGTGCTTGTGGGTAACAATCCTCTTCATCAGAGAGACTCTTTTCACCCTCCAAAACTTTGCAAGTGAGTGGAGCTTAAATGCCTAAAGAGGACAAGTTGTAGTTGTGCTTTCATTCTCAATGTTTCTACACAAACTAAGAGCTATAAGGAACAGAAATTATTTGTCATTAGGATGAATCAGCTATCAGGCTGGTCAGACTATGCAAAGCTGGAAAGAACCAGGGTTTTCTTGAGCCACTGTCCAAGCCATATTTGCCAAAATGTTTACCAGATTCTTGATCTCTTTACTGAACCTGGGTGGTTTGTTTCAAGTCTGAAATGATTGATGTGGAATTTGGTGGGTTCTTTTATGCGTTAACCCAAACACAGACAAAGCTTGGCTGTTGCAGCTGAGTTCTGCTTTGAGATTTGTTGGCTGTGAAACCACACAGACTCTAACAGTTGCAGGCTTACATGACCCCTTCCAGCCGAGCCAGATGAGTTCCATGCAGGTCTATACTGGATCCTATAATCCACAAGTTTGTTTGGTTTTTTTATTTTTTTTTTAATTACTGGAATAGCACCCAGAGATGATGAGGTCAGTACCTAGGGAAAGGATAGGGTTTAAGAAGTAGTGTTATTGCACTAGCAAGGGGGAAAAAGGTAAAAAATGGACAAAGATTTAAAAACACAACTACTTAACAGTACAAGACACTTCTAAGCATAAATATTCACATGTGTAACAAAACATGCCTTTGTCTGACATGGAAACACTAAACCAGCCATTTGGTTCTGCCTGAACACACTAAAGAAAGGACTAAAACAAAACAAAACAAAACAAAACAAAACAAAACAAAACAAAAAGACAGGTATATTTTCCACTTCAGCCCAAAGGAAAGCTTAATCCCAGAACCCCTTGGGGAGATGAACACTGAAGATGAGTAATTCAGGTCACAAGGTGGGGAGAGAAACTAAACAGTGATAACATATTAATTGCTGTCTTGCTGCTTGGGAGGGAGAGCACCTACTCTTTGCCTGCAGAGCAAGACTCTTCCACTACAATAAGTACAGATTTATGGTTATTCCAACTTGTATTTTGATGAAACACTCCCCCCTTCAAAATTCAAGGCAAACAGACTTACCCAATATGAGGTTTCTCCAGCAGATGTGCATCTGTTGATACCATCACATCTTGGGTGCTTTTTTATTCTAACTATGCATGTCTTACACCCACCACCCAGCCAGAAGACATGACACAGGGACATGTGTTCCCCCTTGTGATTTCTGGGGATCCTACTGTGCCAGGAGAAGTCCTCAGTTTATTAGCTAAGCTCTAAATGAGGAATTATTTTTTCAAAGAGGTACTTAAGTGAAGTGAAGAGTTATTTATTCAAAGAGGTACTTCAGTGAGGGCTGTATCACCAATGTCGTATATGGAATCTGTATTAAAAACAATTGAAATAATCCAGAGGATGGAATAACCATTGTTGAAAGGATGGGGCATTCATGTTGTTGTGAAAGATTTATAGAAGCCAGAGATAAAAGTGACAGGGAAATCTAAATTACTAGCATGAACAGAGGCTGCAGCATGGGATGAATTAGCCAAGCATTGTGTGTGTATAGCTCTTTTTGATATATTTATAGCTGGGAACTCTTCCATAGTCATGCCATTCCCAAAGAAGGTCAGTCCTCCACTTACTTTACTCATGCTGTCCTTGTACATACTTGTATTTGTCACCTTCCTGTGCTCATCCCTACTTTTCATGCCAGCTTGTCACATAATCTTCTTCACATTCCACTCATCCTTCTGCTTTAAGTCTCTTTAAAGATTGCTTCTTAAACAAATGGATTCAAAAATTAAAATTAAAAATTTTAAAACTAATTCAAAAATACTTTTATATCAAATGTTATTACTGGTAATCACTGTTGAAAGATAATTGCCCTTCTAACATTTTGAAAGCAAGGGCCTTGATGTGGATGAGCAAAGCCTATGGTCCTATCTGGTTGTAGGTCTCTAGGTCTCTAGGTCATTAGGTCTCTATTCCACCAAAAGATGGGCAGAGCAATTTGTCACTTACACGTCTCTAAAAGCTGCAGATCATTAATAGCATTGAAAGAAAAGAACTACACCCCCAAAAAGTAAGCAGTGCAGTCTCTGTAGTATGAAGTCCAAATCAATAACTGAAATGAAACCTTCTGTTGTTCTTCAACAGTGGATTATTCTCGCTAATTATTTGTGCATTGACCCTTTCCACTGGAATC
>VWZN01005152.1:306129-348218 GCA_013396955.1 Regulus satrapa | reverse complement strand
TGGTCCTATCTGGTTGTAGGTCTCTAGGTCTCTAGGTCATTAGGTCTCTATTCCACCAAAAGATGGGCAGAGCAATTTGTCACTTACACGTCTCTAAAAGCTGCAGATCATTAATAGCATTGAAAGAAAAGAACTACACCCCCAAAAAGTAAGCAGTGCAGTCTCTGTAGTATGAAGTCCAAATCAATAACTGAAATGAAACCTTCTGTTGTTCTTCAACAGTGGATTATTCTGGCTAATTATTTGTGCATTGACCCTTTCCACTGGAATCCTTTAAACTGAAGTGCTTATGAACAGGCAGCTCTCACCAGTGCTAAATCCAGGGCAAAACTGAGCTGTTCTGGTGTTTTAAAAAGTATATCTGTCAAGATATCCAAAGTGATTTATACCTGTCTCCTTTCTCAGACCCATGATGTGGAAAATGATCACAATTAAGCAATATTTGGCTGTGTCACTGGTACAGTGATTTGGCAAGTCATTAAACTGGACACCTGACAGGGAAATATTATCAAGTAGGCCAAACCCAAGTNTTAACTCCCAGGTGAAGAAGACTTTTGGCAAACACAATCAGAACATAAAATTCAATGTCACAGTTCTCTACAAGCATGCACTTGTACATCTGAACACATAAACCAGGGAGAGGATGGATAATTCCTAACAGAAGACTGAGAAAGGAAGTGGGACACTTGAAGGAGAGATACTCATAAACAACAGTGATTCTTGCTCTGTTTGTACTGGAAACAGGTAGTCAGCCCACTCTCGATCCTATGTTTCAGCTGCAGGCCTGAAAAAACATGGGAATTGGGCATGGAAGATATCTAAGTGATGGCGTCATGGAGAAGTGGTTGGCATCTTATCATACATGCTGTGGGGATGTCAGACAGTAAATTATTCTTGGTTCAGGCCATATATAGGCTTAATTAAATTTGGATTCCACATATGAATTCAGTCATTTTTATTCTGGGCTATGAGGATGGTTTAACCGAGATGCCAAATGTTCATAAAAACTTCCTACCAAAAATGGGAGGAGTAGAGAGGCTCATTATTCTCCAAAAATGGATATTTGGGTCCAAGCAGATGCATTAATCTAGCACAGTAGTGTCTAGTGTGGCATGAGTTGGCCAACTTGGCTTTCAGTATGAGTAGAAAACTTCCAATACATGAAGACAGGCAGCATTCTTAGGAATGCTTTACAACCATACTTGTGCTTTAATGCTATCAGCAAGTCAATAAAGGGAACCATAAATGAATCCAGACAGTTTGCTAAAGTAAGTACATTTCTAGCTAACTTTTTGCCTTTCTTTTATTCTGCCATTTCTTTCTCTGCTACTTTATGGTCTCATTTTCAATTTTTAAAAATCAATTTATGTTGTTTGTTATATGTTTGTTAAGGCTTAGTAATATTCATATATCAGGTTGATGATATGTTTATTATTCTAACATCTGTGTGTTTATTATGGGAAAATCTATCTTTACGAACTTGCACTATATCCAATAAAAACAATATGGGGGAAAAAAGGGAATTGTACAGCTGGAAACAATTTGGAGGGGGAAAATGAGTTGGAATTAGATTATTTTAAATATGATACAGAGCAGGGTACACACTTTACCGATGGAAAGGCAGTAATTATCTTTGTCATAGCAGTAGGTGCTGTGATTGGTTTAGGCATTTGTCAGCTATGGGGAACCTCAATTGCACAGTGGCTTTTGGACCTAATGTGGAAAAATTTGGGGTTTTTTGTTGTTGTTGTAGAGTATGGGCCCAGAAAACAATGTCCTTTGACATTCAAGCAGCTGAGCAGAAATAAATTTGTTTTCAGTAATTTGAACTGGATTTCTCTGTTGGTGCTAGGCTATAGTAAAAAAACCTTCCAGTGTGAGGGGTGGCTTCTCGGGGCATGGCATCAGCTTTCAGCTTCTAATACAGCAGGCTGTCTGGGATTTCAGGAAAGAGGTGCACAGGATGTATTCAATCAGCGACAATCTGTACTAAAGATGCGTGCAGCTCCAGAAGATGATGTAGGACCAATACAAATTGTGTCTTAATTGCTCATGTAGCCAACTTGGAGTGACTGCTGATGTCCATTTCCCAAGATGCCATGTGGAGTCATTGCATTTTCACGTGTGATTTAGTTAAACTATGAATATCATGGCAAATTTAGTGATCTGTGGCTTAAGAAAGCGTAAGTCTTAATAGAAACACAGGTGGTGTATAACAAGGTGTCTATTTCTTGGTTATTTTGAGAGGGAGAGTTTTCTCATTATTAGCCTGAACGAAAAAGTAAATAACAAGGTATCCATGATGAACCTCTACCCCTAGCAGCCAGGTAAGTGGCTGGCAGGTAGAGGCAGGCAGTAAAGAGGTAAAACCTGCAAAATCAGTGGACTTCCTCTGCATACACATTTTGCTGGAAATATTTACCATCCCGTAAATGGTCATTGCAAAGCCTTCTCTTAAAATGTCTCAAACAACACCTTTATTTTCCCAACTGGCATGCTGTTGCTGGAAGGAGAAACTAAAATATCATTAACCTTAAGAATGTCCAATCTATTTGTTCTCACTAGCTGTGTATTACTGCAAAAGGATTCTGGTGTGTCAGTGACTATCCCACAAGTTGCCTTAGAGAGGTAGAAAGGCCATGCTGGAGAAAATCTGACCTCTTCCACCCAAAGACCTGCATACTGGTCTGGGTTATGCCACAGGCAGTGAGAAAAGTCCTCAAAGGCAGGCTGCCTTAGCAGAACAGTTTCCTCCATGCACTGCATCTCAGTTGAAAGCTAAGCACTGGGGAAAAGGTGTGATAATGTAGCAATAACATGACAAAGTATGTGAGAGGGTATTTCAGTTTGCAATATCATCTTTGGGGGAAATGGAGGAGTTAATTCAAACAGTTCATACTTTCTTACTGTGGAAGGATGGATAAGCTTTTTCCTATCACAAGTAACAAAGTAAGACAGTAACCCAAACCAGAATAAGAAAATAAACCCTCCCAGCTGGCGGTAGCTGAGGTTGTGAAGGAGCAATAAAAAAATTATGAAACCCCTAAGGTGCTAAGAATTTGTGCTTTTTTACTGAGGAGACAGACTGTTGTGGGAGTGGTATGTTAAGAGTTCTAATGTCTGTCACTTGGATGTTTTTAGAAAGATGTCTATTCATTCGAAGAAATTACTGTTGTTTTAAAGAAACATCCTATTTTGACAGGATGGAGGATTCCCAGCTTGGTGAATCAATTTGAACATTTTTGGGTGATAATTTCTCTGTGCTTTAAAAATTTATTAGATGATAGAACCTCAAAATTATTCAGGGAGACCTTAATAATGCTTTCAAAATACATTATAAATCACAGAGGAAAAGACAAACATAAATGGACAGTCATTTGTTAAATATGAGTTGACCAAAATAACTTCTGTTTTACTTTACTAGAAAAACTCTCAGCCTGCTACATTAATTTTATTATCTTTATATCTTTGTGTCCCTATAAAAGAAATAAAAGTATATATAGTCTGCAGCACATAATAATTTCTAGCCATGAAGAGACAGAATTTTATGCATCTCAATTTATCTTCTCCACTTCCTTGTCTTTTTGTAAGGTTTTAATGTTTAGTTCAAGTATAGCTCAACTGTGTTTTCTCTTCCCTTAAGGGTCATGAATGTGAAGAATAGTATAAATTCTTTTAAATTAAAATGTTCTTGTTGCCATTTAAATATTTACCTATTTGGCAGCAGACTTCCTTTAAAAGGCAGATATCTTTATTCCAAACACAGCACTAATACAATTACTTGGTGAACTGTGTGTGGCTTGCAGCTGGATGAGGAATGGTGGTTACTGATCTGAATGAAATCTGAATTTTCATTCTAAGGAAAGGGCTTCTGTTTCAATTAATTTTGTATAAAAGTGAACATTTTCTTGGATAAGATGGTTTTCTGTAGACAGTTTCAAATTGATATACACTGACATACCTGACTGTGAGCAATTCAATTTCTGTTGTCAGAGCACTTAATTTTAAATTTGATCCATGCATTGATGTAAATTAATCCAAGAACTGTAACTTGGGAGACTCAAGTCTCTGGATCTCCTGAACGCTGCTCTCATGTGCTTCCATGGATATTCTGGGACGTAAAGTCCCAGAACACTGCACAGCTTGGTAAGAAACATCATATAGCACAACACACTCTCTTTCTGTGACCATAAAGCCAAGGCACTGACTTGGGGATGGGGTTTAATACATAGTTTCCATGGTTCAAAACTAAATGGACCTTTTTTATTGTATGATATTGCTCCATTTAAGTGTCACCATGGGAAATAAATATTTTTTGGGGGGAGAGGGATGGGTACTCCTAAGTTGTGGCATTTGATCATCCTACTTGTGCACTTAGGTGTAGTGGAAAGGGAACAGGAAGATGTGATGGGGCCTTGGATCTGTGATGACAATTTCCTGCTCAGCACTGGCCAGAACAAAAGTCCTCCTTTTTACTTTTAGCTTTGTCTGTAGCTATTCAGGGTAACATTTTACATATTACTTTTCTAATTTCCCTTGGGTTGAGTCAGTCAGAGGTCCTGTAGGAAAGAAATGCAAATTCTAGGCTATGGTTTAGTTGAATACTGTACCAAAGTTTTCACACAGTGATAGCTTTACATTGCAGCTTTAAGCTTGGCATTTCCTTACTTCCAAGTACCTTCAAGGAACAATAATGCCTATTTAATGTTATTTTTTCATAACACTTTTAAATAAAATTGCTAAATACAAATGTTCAATAGCATGCTGACTCAGTAGTTACTTCAGCATCTCAGTCCTGTCAGTCAATCACTTAGAACGTAATGCATGCCTAAACTAGGAGGCAAATGACATTAAAAGTCAAATAAAGTGGGGCTGGGCTTAATCCAAAAGGATGGGGCCAAGTTCTTGTCCCTTTGCTGTCAGTAGAAATTTTGCCACTGGTTTCACCAGAACCACTAAAACTCTTCTGGCTTTTGGTTATGAGCAGAAGTTGAAAGTAAAGCTGAATTTCATAAAGGGACTCAGCTAAAACCCAGTAAGTTAAATGGAAATCAACCATACACCATTTGACTTTTTAAGTACAGAGCAACTTTGCAAACAGGAAGATGCTGCCAAACCTTGCCACTGCAAGGTAAATTCTTTATGGAGGGTGACAGGGAGTGCAGAACAGCACCTGCTGGTGTTTGATCCTGTAATAACTTGGGGTTCTAATGACTTTGGAGATTCCCTGAACTTTACTACTGCGGTTAAGTGTGTTGTCAAAATCTCTTTACTAGAATTACAGATGATAGGTTTGGTCATCTAGTCTAACCTCTACATCAAGCAGGACAGGCTAAACATAACATTAGATTTGAGAGTTACATGTGTAGCAGCATCCCTCCCTTTCCTCCTCTGTTCTTAGGGATAGGTTCTGTTTGGTAAACTATCTGTTTCTAAATTGAAATGCTTGAAATGCAGAGAGACGCATGTATAAACATTACAAAAACACAGCATTTTTTATTGGCACATTTTGGTTTGCAAACCAATATTTTAACATTCAGGATTAGATCACTGATCCATGAAGTTTGCCATTGTGCCTCCAGTCAGGAGCAATTTCTTTTCTGAACAAAGTGGCTGGTGTATTGCAAAATATTACATCTGACAAATACCTCGTTTTCTAATTGACAAAATTTCCTTTGTGCATATCATGCCTGACCTTTTAGCATTGGATTAAATTGTGCATGACTGTAGTTTATTTCTTACTGATGTTCATACTGTGAAGTATAATATTATTGTTGCTGATCGAAGCGGGAAATGTTAAAAAAGAAATCAAGCAAGCCAGCAAGAGGACTCTATAATCTATTATTTGGAGGCTTGAAAATATGAATCTGGCATTGTAGATCTGAGGTAGTCATTCTCTCAGGGTTCAAACTGGCCACTGACTCCAGCCATGCTTTTTTTACCGGATACATGTTTAACTTTAAACCCTCCATTGTAAGTGCTATTAAAGAGGCTTTGAAAGTGTTTTATTTTAAATGCAGAACCAAGTGATTTGCAGAATATAGAAGTCATAGTCAAAGCCAGCATGCAAGATTGAGCCAATGATAGGTCCTTCTGCCCATCCCAGATTCACTTGGAGTAGACCTAGGAGACTAGCTTTAGCCACAAGCATAATTTGTTGGTATCTATAATGCTCTCTCCACTGCAGAGGTTCAAACTCCAATTCTGGGATTGTGTGAGAAGGATGATTCCTAAAACTTAGCCTGTGTCAGTCAAATGGGCTTGAATTACTGAGGTGTCTTTTTTGTTTGCTCTCACACCAGCTCACTGGTGTGCTGGGAGAAGGCTTTGCTATCTCTAGATAGAAACTCAACAGACATGCATGGAGCTGCTGTAGACTTTACAGCTTTATTCAGATTGCTAAAAGAAAAAAAGTTAACTCATGAATCATGACTTATTTTTACCTGTTCACTCATTTTTTCCCCAAAATATGGAAACTCATTTCTGTCTGATTCAGTCCCCAGCCATCTTGCTCAGAAGAGATCTCCACTGTAAGTCCCATCAGACATGGTCAGTGCAACCTTGCATTTCCTGAGGGAAGTGGCACAAGAGGTAGAAGTGGTTTCTCTCAGCTGCTGAATTAAAGGGTTTCAGACAGCAAAGACAGAAAACTGAGGAGCCCCTTCCTCACTTCTTTTCTTTGGCCCAGTTTACATCACACAGCTCCAGGCATTTACTTGAGATGTCTGAGATAGAAACCTACTCAGGCTGTATTCCTTGTATGGTCAAAGAACAGGGAGAAACACTTCCAGAGGGTGATTTGGATCTTAATTTGGCTGTACAATGGTCCCTGTTGTCTATTCTGGGAGTTTAGACTTAATTTCTCTTTGTGTTTGTAAAATTTTCTTGATCTCTATTTATATAGTTTCTCAGGGGAGCATTTGGTCCTCTCATAAAGTTATACCTGCTTGCCCCACACAGCAAGCATTGATCCCTATTTAAAGTCCTACCAATTCTATTCTCAGTCCTACTCAATCACCAGTAGTACCTGGAAAAGTTGTCTTAGCTGAGGACTTCTAGACAGATAGTGGCAAACCCCAAAAATAAATGCTGCAACCACAGGCATAGTTCCACCACTGCTCTTTGGAAATTTAAGAAGTGGGAGTCCAAAATTACCACCAGATGGTGCACCTATTTAGTGAGTGACAGATACATGTTCCACAAAAAATGGAAGCCACAGCCTCCAGCAACCCACCAAGTAGCTTCCCCTGCTCTTTATTCTCAGTTGTGATAGAAATTGAATGTGTTTGAAACATGGACCTGCTGGTCGTACTATCCTGTTACACTTAATATGGAGTATGTTTTCAATCTTTGTGATGGAAGCCTTTCAACTCTCTGGCTAGAGATGTGAGGAAGTGGGAATGAGTGAAGCAGACGTATAAATGCATGTGAAGGGAGAGGGAAAGAAAAAGGGATGGGCCAGAAGCAAGAATAATTGGTAGTGGTGATGGGCAAAGACAGGATCCAAAATCAGAAGTGGCCAGCACAGAGCACTGGTGCAGTTGTTGTTATAAGTTGAGGCAGTTTTGGCTATCAATGGGGGGTACCATCAGTGCATTTCTGAAGGATAATCTTGAAGTCTATAGTTTGTATACTTGCTAGTGCCAGTATCTCAGGCAGAATCAGACAGGGTATTTAATTGATTGCATAGCAAAGGTGGTGAATTTTCCTAAACAGTCAGGTGGGTCTTATTCTCTGAATGCTTCTCATGCCTAAAGATTTTGATCCTCCGTATTTAGAGAAGGATTAGCACAAATTGACAAGCATATATTTTCTGCCATATTTGTCACAATGACAAAGGACCATGTGATTCTTTCAACAAGATTTTCTGGACATCAATATATTATCATGTATAGCATGTGAGCAGGTATCTATTTCCATTCTATACTACTTCTTACTTAAAAGAAAACTCTGAAGTAATAACTAGGTTCCTGGCAATCCCGTTTAATAACATCACAAAACTTATGCAGAAGACAAAGTTGTGTCTCATTCCTTTGCTTAGGCGGGTCTTTAACTGCTTTCTGTTGTTATGATGTGTTTAAAATTATGCCATAAATAGAATATATGATATTGCTAAGAATGATTCATTAGAAAATTGTCATTTTAGTTACAAATTCACTAGTGAAAATAAACAGAAAATTTCCTGAGTGAGGACATTAGAATGTTTTTAAATTTGAGAAGTATTCATGCAGAATGGATAAATTTTTTTTCCTCTTTATCTAAGCTGAGAGGAAAGCATCACATCATTCCCTTCCTATCCTTTTTCACATACCTGTGTCTCCTAGTTCAATGTAAGAACAATCATTTTTATGGTGAAAGTGTGGACCGGGAGATAAAGGACTTGTTCTCTGCTCTCTGCTGTGCCTTTTCTTGGGCAAGTCACTTCACACCTCGCTCTCTGGAAACTAAACATGACTAATTTCAGTGAGGAGTTGAAGTGATTGAGGACTAACCTCCACTTAAACATTTGGGATGAATCCTCAAACAAAACTGGTTGCTGTTAAAGTCTTCTTACTCAAAGAGGAAAGAAAAAGGAAAAAAAAGTAATCCTGTGGAGAATTTGGTGTTCTAAAAAGTGATCCAAGCTTGGGGAAAAAAAAATAGCAAAAAATCTCAATGGAAGAGGCCTAGTAGGATTATTAGCTTAGTTTACAGAAGAAGGAAGTTTGAAAACCTTAGGTAATTGTCCACTCAAATTTCACAAAAAGAAAATACTGTACTGATGTTCAGTACTTACATGCAACATAAAAGGAACCAAAAAAAGCCCCTAGGGATAGTAAATTCTGGTTACTTATTTTATGTGTGCCGTGATTCTTTGAGTAAATCTTCCTGTCTGAGTTCCCTCTTTTTCTAGCTACTGGTGCACTGTGCCATTCTGACACCAGAGATGGGGCATTAACACTTTTTCCCTCTTTCCCTTTCTCGTTCTCCTTGTCTACCATTTTATTTCACTTCAGCAGTTCAGTAATGCTGAAACCAAATTCCCTTCCCTTTTGTTTGCTTTTCCCTTGTCCACTGAACAACCATGTTGATTATTACACTACATCATTAACTATAGTATAAACAGAAGCTCTGAACAGGAGATTTAGCTGGCTTTCCCCTGCCCTCCTATGCAACCAAAGGTTTTGCAGCACCTCCTTCTTGTTTGTTTTCAGGGATTAGTGGCAATATCCAATATACTGCTGACATAAGCTTCACTCAGAGAAGGCAAGACAGTGTTTTTTGAGAGGCAGTGGACTACTGTGCTAGAAGGGATGGGCATGGAAAGTTTGGAAGGTGGCAGCCTACCCTCAGAACTGAGTGGCAGGAAGATTGCTGATGGGGTTTGCACACCATGAAAGCATTTCCATGAATACAGTCTTCTTGAAGTTGGATTCAAAGTATCTGCATGGAATATCTCATAGAGCAGCATCTGTTTGCTGTCAGTTTAACCAGAAGAACATGACATCATGTGATAGACAAAAACACTACTTGGTACCATATAGCCTGATCCAAAACTTTTCACGTGAAACATTTGTTTTGGTTTGGTTTGAAGACATTTGCCTTTCTAACTGGTCTGTTTTAATTAGAGCTCAACCTGAACCACAAACGATAGATTTGAACTTTCCCAGAGTTCAGCGGTGTTCAGATCTGGCTTTTGGTTTGGCCCATCACCCCAAAGACCAGGGTCTGCTCCAAAGTTCAGATCTGGGAATGAGCTGCTGGAAAGTGGGGGGCTGGAAAGATTATTTACTGAGACCCGTATCTTGTTTTAACAGGGGGTTTGCAGTAGAGACTAGTGGATCTGCACTAGAGATTAGTGGATTTTAGGATTTTACATAAGCAGCATCTCAAAGACTGGTATTAATACCAATCTAACTACTGAAATACTCATGTACAGCAGAAAGGGCCTTGTTCCTCCTTTCCTGGTCATAAAGCCTGGATCCTGGCCTGAAGCTGGAGTACCTTAAAAACCTAGAAATTTTTCTTCTTGCCTTTGTTTAAATCTCATCATTCTGTTCTAGGGCATAATGTTTAAAAACAATTGATTGTGGGCTAGAAATTTGATCTTTTTATTCTTATAAAATTTAGGTTTTTCAGCAGATAACTTGCAGGGTTGCTATGGCATCTGCCATCTGTCAATCTCTTGCAGGTTTCAATGACCATTTTAGAGTGAGCTTGCTCTGTCCATGGCAAGACACAAGCTTAACACAACATAAATAATAAACAACCACTTGTCTACTAGATCAGATAACCTGACTTAGTGGGGTTAGCTGGACAGGCTCAGATTAAACGTTGATTCAGTATCTGTCATGATACTGAAGAAGATTCAGATAACCTTTCCTAGTTTATGTGAATTTTGTCACTTCCCAACTCTTGTCAGGACCAGAAACTCCAGAGCTGAAAAAAAAGACTTTGCTCTTGTGATGCTTCCAAACTCATTTTGCAAACCAGAGAGGTTTGGATCAGAATCTAAATTTTATGTATTTATCCAAACTTCTCGGAGCTCTTTACTCTTTCAAATCTCTTTCATATGTGTGATCTGTGCTGCGACTTGCTCCCTGGGGTTACAAATGTGACTACCAGGCAAGGACCCTTTAAACACCAAGAAGGGTGGACATCATTACTTGACCCAGTCTCTCCTCCCAGAAAGACATACAGATAAGTCAGATGTATCAGAAAGGTGAATGCAGACAAACAAGCAGAGTAAAAGAGCATTTGGAAAACATTTAGGCAAATTCAAAAGCAAGTCCCAACTCAGCCCTTCCACCAGAACTTTCTCCTTTGCTCTCCACAACCTCTGAGCTCGGAGAGAGGACTGCAGTGACTTGCAGGGTTACTGCCCACCAGCTGCAGCCCAGGAGATGTGACCTCTGATCAGAATTAGCAGAGCACAGACAATGCTGGGGGTCTGCCAGCCCAGCCTCTCTGCTGCAGCCACCAGGGAAGGGCTGGGTGGGATGGGCTAAAGCCAGTGAGGCACATCTGCTGCCATGGGAGATATTCAGAGAGTGAGAACATCCTAAACAGCCACATAGCCCTTGCTGTTGTCTGCCCTTCCAAACTCTGTCCTGCCAAGAATGCACCAAACACAGGAAAGCCCACACACCTATGGGATGGGTCACCTGTGACAGTGCAAATGACTTGCTTGTGGAATATGAGTTGATCCTCTAAGGTATCCTGCCAGACATTAGAAACCGTGCCAGGAATTTATGTGTACTACAGATCTGTAGGACAACCTTCATATAGAATTATCCTCCAGGAGAAAATTCAACAGCAATCCCTAGCAAATGCAGCAAGAACCTCTCTGCTGTGCTCCTGCCCAGAATTCTTACAGAAGAAGACAACATTCTGGTGTACTACTTGACTCAAATTATTTTTCCTTTTTTTGGTCAAGTATAAGTCTTTTGTCTATGTCTATGCACTTTTAAAGAAGAATGCTACCTTGAAGAGCAGAGTCATCAGACAAGAAAGCATAACAACCTCTGTGCCTGGAAAGTGTTGTCCTAGACCATGACTTCTCCATGGCCAGCAGCCTGAAATGCTTTTCAGAGCTCCCAGTCTGGCTGTCACCATTTCTTAGTTTGGGCACTATGTCCTCCATATTCACTGCTCTTACCACAAAATGTTGTGTAGAGCAACGTACTTCTAGAGGTCATTAATTCATAGTTATTTGACATAATGCTCACCTTGTGTTTCTGTTGCAGTGAGGATTAAAAGATCAGTGGTTATTCCATTTCATGATGTTTGTCTGGATTTAGATTGGAAATCTGAAAGATAATGTAAATCAATAAATAAATAAATAAATAAATAAATTTATTTATTAGACCCTTCCTAGGTGACATAGATGCCTAGTGTATATGATTCAGTTTAATAAAAGATACTGCTGCTTGTCATAAATCATACTTTAGAAATGCCATGAATAGGTAGAATTAGTATTTTATATAAACTCATCCTAATTCTGTACTTGATGGAACCAAATTAAATGATACTGAAGAAAAAAAAAAACCCTAGAAAAATACACTAGAAGAAGTTATATTATGTTCAGAAGAATGTATTTTTTTCTAATCAGTGAAACCAACAAAGTCATCTCCTGGCTTTTCATGTAAAGAAATCTTTTTTCCCCAGTCAGAATGTTTTAAGGGTGGGCTCTCCTTTTCTAAAACCACCATGTTCCCCCCAGCAATTACACTAAGATGATTGCTGCCAGCATAGTTGGAAAGACTCACTGTGCAGGGAAATCTGGCTTAACTCTGATGGGATAAGTTTAGACTCTCCCTTTCTTTGCATTTTCTACTGCCAGTTTTGGGGCTTCCCCATGCAGCTTGATACCTTCTGGGAGCCTTGCTTTTTTGGTTTCTAATTCTCTCAGTGCTTGGTGAGGCTGGATTTTTGTGCCAGACACATGGAAAATGCTATGTGAAAGAACATCTAAAAGACAGGCTTTAGAGCCAACACCCTGTGGCAGATTTACTCTAGGTGATTAGTTCTTGCTCTATAGATGTAAATTATTTTGCATCCCATACGCATTATGATCTAGTCTTAAGGCAGTATCTCATACTTGCTAAATGTCCTGGGCTACACTTGCTTTGTATGTGTTTCCAAAAGGAGGTTTCTAGATTTATATGTTCTATCTATCTATCTATCTATCTATCTATCTATCTATCTATCTATCTATCTATCTATCTATCTGTATCTCTCAAATATTTGTGTGGGCTAGCATAAAAAGTGAGTACAAGAAAAAAAGTCTACACTGACAAACAGAAGATCCAGCTTGAAGCTGCACATATCTCACTACTATTCAAGAAATGTTAGTTCCAAAGGGGAATATGAAATCACTTAGAATCTCTCTGAAACAGAACAAATGGAACCTCAGAAATTCTTCTGGGAAGACACATTAGTTATTTTTTAGTCAGGGATTTTTTCCAAATTAGAAATAAAGGAAGGATGTGGATCCATGCTAAGCAGGTATGGCATGTGAGGATGTGTGTGTGAATATAAGGAGTGGACTCCAATAGCCATGTCCTTCTCTGGCAAGCACTGGGATGATGAACATTGCTGTGTCATATCCTTCTGTGTCTCGGGCAGCAGATGTCCGATTCAATACTGTATTGAACAGTGGAGGAGCAGAGCAGAGGATTCCCAGTCCAAGGACTGCTGCTTCTCTCTGGGAGGGCTCCTGTCCCACCATGCAGCTCTGCGGATATTCTCCCTGGCTTGAATTTGTTTTTTGGTTGTCACTTGAGAAGATTGCACCTGAATTGCTTTGTTATCTCCTCACAAAAAGAATCTGACAAGAGGACAACTTTTCCTCTTGTGGGTCCTTCTGTCCTCCGGATACACGCCTTAACGTCCTCGTGCCCCTGAGAAAGAGAGGTAATTTTATCTCTCTTCTCTAGCCCTCTCCAGCTGAAAGATGTGTCTCCTTAAGGCAAGGACTGCCTCTTGCAGAAACAGATTTGTGTCTAACACCAGTTTCATCCTGGTATCACTCAGATGTTTGTAATTCAATAGTTCTGGCAAAGTGGCACCAGCCCATTCCTAGGCTATCCACAGAACATTCAGGTAATATTCATTATTTAATTTAATCTCCTCAGGAAGCAAGGTCAGAAATTTCATCTGCAGAGTATACAGAAACCCATCCACAGACACTCTGGCATGCCCAGGTATAGGAGCTTTATGCTTACAACAACCCATAATTCAGTGGACCTTTTAGAAGGTGTTACTATTTCACATGCTCCTACAGCAAATTACAGGTATGCACAGTGATTTACAAAAGAATATGGACATGACTGCTGCTCTTGGAGATTTGTTATCTGGGTTAGAAATGACATAATAGAGGAAAAGATGACTTCATGCAAATGACAGAGCAGATTTATTTTTATAGAGGTGCTCTTCAACAGTGTACAATTATGTCAGACCACTGAGATGATTTAAGTTAATTAAAATAATGACCCAGAAGAAAGTCCACTGAGAAGGTCTGATTTTGCATGGTAGTGGATTTTTAATAGTCATGAGTATATTAGAAGAAATGACAGAGTATTTGTGAAACGGGGTCCACAGCAAAGTCCAATTTAGTCACAAAATCACAGAATAAATCAGATTGGTAGGATCCTACCTGGAGTGCATCCATTCTGAACTGATTCACCCATGGAAGGCTCAAGCCTCTAAAATCTATGCACATGAAAATATCAGTGGTTATGGTAGCCACCTGCTCTGCCCTTTTTTCTCATTAAACAGAGCATGAAGTTGACTCGAAAGGAAATGTACCTTAAAATATAATTTGTAGTACTGTCTCTGTTTTCTTCCCAGGTTTAGCGTGGAGGTTTCTTTTCTGCTTGTTTTTTCCTTCTGGTTTTTATTATGTTTCAAACATCTTTTCTACTTCTTAAATCTAAGTGGACAATGTTTCCCTTGCTGAGCACCACACAGGTACCTCAGAAACCTTTAACAGGCCTTATTATAGTGCAAGAATACTATCAAAAGCAAACTTAAAAAAGAGATAAAAAATACATGCCCACATAGTTACAGATTTCCTTCCCCTTTTCCTAAATATTGAACTTATTTTCTCTGTGAAATGCCCTTTAAAAGAGACACTGTAGTGCATTTTCACATCCTACATAAGAACTGTTGTTAACAAGTTGAGGCAGTCGGATCATTAGAATAGAATAGAATAGAATAGAATAGAATAGAATAGAATAGAATAGAATAGAATAGAATAGAATAGAATAGAATAGAATGTATAACACATCTGGTTCCTCACAGACACATTTAATTTAAGGACACTGGTATACTTTAGAACACAGTTTCTTTGAGATGCCTTCAGGATTCCATGCTTTCTGGCAAGGAGTGCAAAGAACTTTTAAAAATCTCAGTACACTGCAAGATGTCTCCAGCTGAGCTTTCACACACTATGACATATCAAAACTCTTGTCATCGTTGAAAAGAAAAGGCACCAAACATTCAGCAGGGAATCATTGAGTGCCACAGTGGGACATCAGCAGGTCCAAAAGAGAGCACAAACAGGAGACAATCTCTCTGCTCCAGCTCTTGCTTCCCACATGCTACTTTGATAGTATTAGCAGCAGCATTGTGAAAACACAGCCGTCTGTGACACACACAGGCTCCTCTCAAAGGCACAGTGCATCTGGGAACTACCCCCTCATGCTCCTCAAGCCATGCTCTTGTGCACTCTTTAAATATGTGCTCAGCACCATGTTCTGATTTAACTTCGTTTAATCTGTGTTTTTGAAAACAAGCAGTAGTACTTTGGGACCAAAACTCAATTTCACCATTTTCTGTAAGAAGGGGATACAGTTTGTTTCTTAGGGCTGAGATAGTAAGAAATATTTGTTATGGCAAATCTAGTTTTACAGTGGAGAGCCCAAAAATTTCATATTTTTCTGGGCATTGTTAAGCATTATTTCAAAGATTACAGCAAACACAATAACCTCACAGAAACTATCCCAGAAAATTTCAGCAAGGGACATGATGCCAAAAGACAGTCAAAAACACAACAGAATTATGCTCACTGGAACAGAAATGCTGACTATTGTTTAAGGTTGCCAGGACTTAGCTGAATAAATTAGGGAGTAAATTAAGTAAAACATCCCTGTAAAACCTTGGAAGACCCATTAAAGAAATCACTATGGAAATTAACACCAAGCCTTTAGAAAATTACCATGACATTCAAAAAATATTTGAAAAAATGTGAAAAAGAGAGACAGAGTAAGTATTTGTTTTAATAGACATGCTTTGAAAAGTGTATAAAGAGTGACAGCAAGAAGCTGCTAGTGTAAAATAATTCTGGCTCATATACACCCCATTCTAAAAGAAGATTTGACAAACCCTTATGAGCAACGGAAAACAATCCAGTTGACAGCAATTCTAAATTGATGGCCCAGATTCTGGCACTCCAGTCATAAAATCTTAGTGGGAGCCTGGAGATGAAAAATGCTGAGTAAGAGAAGAATCTGTAAATAAACCATTGTGTCATATCACTACACATGCTCGACTTTGAGATCTGCAATTATGTCTGTCCCAGCCACATGTTAATGAAAATATACACCACAGCCTAGGAAGGAGCTGCTGTAATCACCCCTGCTCTAGCTTTGATTCAACTAAACAGACCTATATAGATGAAACAAAATTTAAAAATAATATTTTAATTAGACTTTAGTAGAAAATAATGGGTTTAAGGAGGAAAAGTGAAATGAATGAATACTGTAAAGAGAACATTACTGAACATTGCTATCAGCAGCCTCCATCAGACTTGATCAGAAAGTTCTATCAGTAACAGATCTTCAGCCAGTACCAAATTCCTTGATCAGGAACGCTTCTGAGCATAGGTGCTACAAAGGAATCTCACAACCATGGATGGCTATATCTTCTTTTTTGTTTTGTTGGTTTTTTTTTGACAGAAGGCTATACAGAAATTAATGAGTCAGTAGTACTTTGTCTGCGAGTAGGAGATGTAGAAAAGGCTGATCCACTTCTCAGTGGGGTAGACCCCTGAGGAGAATGCAAACCAAGGATAGTATCAAAAAGGCCAAACATTTCTTGCCTCAGACTTCACTAAACAGGTGAATGGTGAGCAGATGGTTATGAACTAATACCATCAACAGAGAAACACCCTCTGAGCATTAGAGAGCAGTATTTATCTGTGTTGACTGCTTTCCAGTTAGCTGTCCCTCATCTCAGAACATTTAATGGAATCAGTTGGTTGTCCTTACAGCCACTAGTGCTGAAAACTTGTGGAGAGCTCTAATTAAGAAGAATTGAAAAGACAAATGTATTGCCTTTGTCTAATGAAAAGAAAAGAAAAGAAAAGAAAAGAAAAGAAAAGAAAAGAAAAGAAAAGAAAAGAAAAGAAGAAAATAATGGAATTGTAGGACCAATCAGCTTAACTTCAATAAATGAAAAAACATGGGAACAAACCCCCATTTGTAAGCTCATAACTAAGAACAAGGACATGAGTAAGAGTCAACCAGGATCTGTCAAGAACAAATCACATTAAACCAATCTAATTTCCTTCTTTGGCCACCCAGGGCCTCAGAGGCAGAGCAGAAGCAGCTTATATCACATCTCTTTGACTTAAAAGGAGCTTCTGACACTGCTTTATATTACATTCTCATAAGAAAAATAAGAACACGCCACATGGGTAGAGACCATCTGGAAATGGTACTTGGAGGGCAGTTATCAAAATGGAAAGGTGTGCTGACTAGGTTTCTTGTGATCTATGCTGGAGCTCGTACCAAGAGAATAAGCTGCGCACATCGCATTTGTGAACTATATCATGTTGGGAAGGTCTACAAGGAAGTCCAAGGAGGTTGGGGTAAAAATGGAACATTATAATGAATAAATGATCCAGAAAAGAAGAAAAAAAGAGTTAAAGCAAAGGAAGACAAGGCAAATCAGAAAGGCAAAGATCTGTACGTGAGAATGATCATCTGCACAAATGCAAGATGGGAAACATCTGGTGTGAGAGCAGCTGCACAGAGGATAGCTGTAAATTGAGTAAGAGTCAAAAGTGTCCTGCTGCTGTGAAATAAGGAATGCTGGCAGGAATAAACAGGACTACAGAATACAAGGCATGTGAAAGGCTCCTTCTGCTCTGGCCCCAAGGAGGACCATAGCTGGTGCCCATCACATCTCCAGCACTGCAACACCAACCAACCTGTTGGGAGAGCTGGGGCAAGGAGCAGACCTCTTGGGGGGCGCTGGGCAAGAACTGATGACTCAACACATCTGGGAGGAGGTGGAAGTCTTTACATATTTCAAGGCTGTCGCTAGAAGGAGGGAACTTGGCAGCTCTAGAGAAAGAAGCAGTAGGTTTGCAATCAGAAAGAAAAATTCAGGTTAATATTAGTAAAATACATACCATTAGGGGTTCTGAGGTACTGGACTAGACCCTGGAATCTCCTCTACTGAAGATCCTTAAGAACAGGAAGAACAAAAGCTGTTGTGAACAACATATGTCTTAGTCTTTGTCAGAGTTGACAGAAATCCTTCTGAATTTCCTGCCCTTCTGTCTTACTTTTTCTGCCTGTACAAAGTGCTTTCAGTGGCTGTTAGTTCTGACATGTAGCACTGGGTACATGAAGTTAGAGGGACAGAGAAATTAATTAAAATAAACTAAATTAGTCCCTGCTTTTAGAAACCAGGAAGCTCAAAGTTAATTACACTAAAAATGCAAATAAAGGATCTGCTCCAGACAGTGAGAGAACTCCCTCTGACTTGTATTGTCCTTGGATCATATCCAAAAAAAAGACCCTGCACTATTTTCCATGAGACTTGTTAATATGTGTGTTGAATAAAATACAAAATTACAAAGGAAATAAACTTTGTCTGTAAAAGTCTTCATCCAACACTACTTAGGGTGCTGTTGTCTGAGTTTTAGTTTACTCATCTAGATGTATCTATTGTCTTTTGCCATTAAAAATGACTCAATCTGTCATCAGCTTAGCAGACTTGTTGAAAAGGGTAGGTTTGTAAAAAAAAAATTCAGTTCTTCTGTGGTTCATTTGTTTTTCCTATTGACTTACATTGTATTGTGTCATATAATCAATCTGGTCTCCTGTGTAAGTGCATGAAGAATTTGTGCTGTTTGACAACAGTGTGTAGTACTTTTCTTTACCATTGTTGATGCAAGATCTAGGAAATTACTGGCCAAACACTGTATGTCCTGCAGTTTAATATTTCAAGTTAAATTACACTTCAAATAGCTGACATTCAGTGGCAGCCTTATTCATGTAGCTGCTGACATGAGTAATTTCAGGATGACATGTGCAATAGCAGAATACTCATCTCGTTATTCTTACAAATAGATGTCTTGCTATGGAACAGTTAAATCTTTTACCCTGTGCTCATAGCTGAATAATTGAATATGTATTTAGCCTGTGACTCTCAGCTGATTGTGGCTCCGGGTTGAAAATACTCTGCTGAATCTGTTCACATTCGAATCCGGTAAACTACAGCAATTGTGGAACTTGCAAGAATATACTGAGTTTAGTGCTCAGTTAGAAGTTTAAAACTTAGGCATGACATCTAAATGAGAGGTAAAATATAGGCTACTCCATGACTCCATGGACAGATGGAGGCTCCTCTCTGCCTGTCTGCTGGAAGACACACACTAAGGAATCAGTGGTCCAATTTCTGTCTGTCTGTCTGAGCAGCAGCTGCCTGCACTTCTGGCTATTAGAGCACTTTTAAAGTACAGCCCTCTGCTGGAATGCAAATGGACCCAAGAAAATGGCAATAACTCAGACTGGCAAACCACAGACTCCTCTGATGGCCTGGCACATTGCTAGAAGTGGCCTTGAGCACCTTCACCAAAGAAAAAAAGGCTTAATTTTAATTAATACTGGCAATCATCTCCTTCTGGAGTTATTAGATCAGACAGTTATCAGATCAGATGGCTATTATTTCATGTTACTCATGAAAACATCCCTTCTACATTTTGGGAATAAAATCAGAACTGCCATCTTTGACACTAAGGCAGGCATTTATAACAGAGAAATGGATGAATACAAGGGTTGCAATAAAAGCCAAAGCAGTGTCTTTTTCACCAAAACAAAAATCTTGACAGAATTTTTCTGGTCTATGTGGCAGAAAACTTTGGAAGTCAGACAAGAATTTTTCCTCTGAAACGGAGAAACTGAGTGTATACAGTGCCAAATAACTTGATAATCAGGATATTCACTGGAAAAAGAAAAATCTACCCCCAAATTTGGGTCAAATACCAAATCTGCTGCTATGTAGGTCTTAATTTCATTAAAATTTCTGGAAAGACTCCTTTTTGTGCAGACCAAGAATATTTTTGAAATCTCAGAAAATTCTGTAAAATGAGCTCTATTAAGATATCACAGCAATCATTACTTAGATATTTTTAGCTGCCTAACAAAGTTTTGCTTAGAATGGATTCCAAGTGATGACATGCTAATGGAAAGCTTTGTGTACAGCAGACATTATTTGAGCACAGAAGTTCCCTTTCCTGCCCCATCAGCAGTTTGTGATAGACTCCACTGATCCTGGCACCTTAGTAAAATGTTGAGGAACACAATTAACAAAAAAAAAACCAAAACAAAACACAAAAATAATCCTCAAAAACTTTTATTCTTAGCAGGAAAACTTAACTTGCTAATTTCTGAGATCTTCTTATTTTAGAGCTGCATTGAAACAGGACAATAATCTCTTAAGAGAGTCAGTGTGGTTTCTATTTGATATTATCCCATGACTTGAGAAAATTCCATCTCTGCTATAGCTCTCAAATGGATAAAGAAAAGATATTTTCCTTTATTGTTGATGGTAGTCAGGGGTATAATGGGAAAGAAGGAGAGAGAAAGGAAAATAAAGATATTTCTTTCATTTTATAAAATTGATCAAGGGAAGCAACGTGTGAAAATTTACAAAGGCATCACAGAACATAGCGGCCATAATAAAATGTCCTACCATGTACTCTGGAGACATGGGGAATATATTAAGCTTAAACACAAATTATGAGCAACTTCCACTAAATCTCTGAGTACATCTGCTGAACTGCAGGTCACAGCTGCTATGTTCCTTCACAAGAATAAGTTGCTTTTTGCTAATAAGCCTTTCTACATGTACTTCAAAGGTGTCTGACCAAAAATTTCCCCGGGTCTGATTTTGCATTGTTGTTTACTCTCATCCTGAAGAAAAGCAAACTGTATCTATATACCTCGCTTCTATTACTTCTCATGCTCACAATATTTTAATTTATAGAATAGGAAAAAAAAGTTAACAAGAAGAAATCCTGCAAGTCAACAGAATACATTTTAAAACAAGAGTCCCAAATTTGAATTCAGCTGGCAAGCCAAGAGGAAAGGAGTGAATATTGACATGTGAAGATCACAATAGGAACTAGAACAGTGGTTCCATAACTGTTTTGGATTGCCATCAACCCTCAGAATTTCTTACAGACCACCAGGCATCGTTATCATCAAACTTTTAATTGAAAACACTATTTAAAATAGTGTTTAATATGGCTCTGTGGATTAGCTGTGAGCCCTTCACCGTGGCCTCCTGGACCACCAGTGTTCTGCGGACCACAGTTTGGGAAGCACTGAACCAGACTGCACACATCGTACTCCCCGACAAAACACCGCCGTGTCTGAAAGCAGAGGCAGTCCTGCAACTGCACCATCTACTCTAACAATGCACATGTGAGCTCAACCTTCTGGGTAGCTGAGGAACACAGAACCCTTTTGTTTTTTCCCTACCCAAAGTTTCTTTTTTATTGCTTTGGAGAAAGAAGCAAATGGAACCAAATATCTGTTTCTGACTGTTTCTTGTAGTATCTTCCTTATATCTGGCAATGATGTAATATTTCAGGGAGCTATCTATGAAAATAAGAAATGTAATTCCCCCAAACTGTGAAGTTATCATTCCAGAATAGTACTGAGATTTATGAATCAAAAAATTTTAAAAATCCAAAAATTAAAAAATTAAAAGGAGCGTCTAAGTAGTTTTTTTTTCCCCTCCTCTGGAAAATTTGTTCATTTTTTTTTCCTTTCCCAAATCCACTAATGATGCTAGAGCTCTGTGTGTGGTCATTAAAGCATTTCAGCAACTTTCTGCAAATTCTTTACAGTTTTACTTTGGCTGCAGCACTACAGGATTTTGTGTTTACTACCAGAGAAACACACAGAGGAAAGCACTGAGAAGGGAATTAATGGGGAAAACACTGAGAAAGAAACTTGTGGGGAAGTGTTGTAAATAAGAGCAGCAAAACACCATGATCCAGCCCTATATAAAGTAGGTGACAGAGCATGGGCTCACATGAGAGTAGGAATGGGCTGTAGGACCCCCTCCCATCATTCTGCCTCCTTGCACCTCACAGGCACCTCAGCCAATCTGTACAGAAATGGGCCTTATTCACCTTTCCTCATACACTCATTATCAACAGCTATTACATGGAACTGGCAATCAGGAACCTTCACAAGTAGCAGCATCACCGAAAAAAACCCCCAAAAGCAAAAAATACCCTCCTTTTCTAAAACAACTTAAAAAAAAAAGGTGTATGCTTCCATAACAGCATCTCACCTACTTTGGAGAGAAAGCAGTGCTGTCAAAGCACTTCTATGCCCTTTGTATGCTCAATAGCCATGGTAATGCAGAGGTTTGAGTCAGAGTGGGAGTGGAAAAGGGTCACTTCAGCAAAACTAATGCACAGGAGAAGTCTGCAAGGGAAAGGGGTAACCTCTACCTTGAAAGAAAATGAAAGCTATCCAGTTCTTGTCTCTATGGCTCTCTCTTGCCAGTACTTTACACCCAGCATCACTAATGGATGCTACTGGAGCATTTATAATGTTAGATTAATAATCAGCCCCATTTGTGTCCTTGGGTTTGTTGTTGTTTGTTGTTGTCTGAACAGCTCTCTTTTTCCATGTGGTGCCAATGCTTAGAGGTAGCAATTAACTTACATTTTATTCATCTGAAACAGATAAAGTTCAGCTTGCAAACCTGACCAGACAGAGCGAAAACAGAATTGATTGCCAAGCTCCCCTCTGGTGAAAGGGTTTACGTGGAACTATCACATGGCTGCATACCTGGGGTAATATGCCCGTGCTGAGCCAAGCATTTCAGATATGTCTGGAATTCTGTAAGATGAGAAATCCACACTGAGTAGTGCCCTCCTCGCACTGCTGCCTGACCCCCTTGCTGTAGATAATGTGTGTACTTTTTTTTAGTAAATACGTGCTGCCTTTCTGCCAACCCATCAGCTTTTGGCTTCTCTCCACAGGAAGCAGGGAAGCTGCGTTCACCTATGCCATTACTGCTGCCGGGGTTGCACACGCTGTCACGGCCGCCTGCAGCCAGGGCAACCTCAGCAATTGTGGCTGTGACCGAGAGAAACAGGGCTACTACAACCAGGAGGAGGGCTGGAAGTGGGGAGGCTGCTCTGCGGATGTCAGATACGGCATTGAGTTCTCCCGGAGGTTTGTTGATGCCCGAGAAATCAAAAAGAATGCACGGAGGCTGATGAACTTGCACAACAATGAGGCTGGAAGAAAGGTATTCCAGAAAGGACGAGGGATGGGGAAGTGTGTGCTGGAGGACGGGGGGAGGCTGGCTTGGTGGCAGGTGGCATTCCCTGAGAACTTACCCCTCTCTCTGATGTTATCCCGCGCCCACATTAAGTCACGGGATGGCATCTATTGTTCACATTTATTTTTCCCCTGTTTCTTTTTATTCAGAGCTGGCCATGTTTTACAGGTGCTCCTGTAAAAATTTCTGCTTCCTAAGACTTCTTTCCAGCCCCCCTGATAACTGGGAGGACCTTGCTGGATCTGTTTGGTGTAATGATTAATCACTGTTTTCATCCAATTTGTAAAAAATCTAATAAGGGATGTTTGGGCTTGTGATGAGACAGAGCAGAGTTGTCTGCATTGCTCAAGTTCCACAGCACTTCCAGATATTTATTCCAGTGCAACTCCAGTCATTTATTTGACTCCAGCTGTAATGAAGTACACATAGAAGTACACAATGCATTTCTTAGCAGATGCACAACTGTCGCTTCGTGACTACAAAACTGCAAAAAGCTTCATAAGAAGAAACAGTTTCATGTCTGCAACCATGTCTGAATTGCTTGTCATGGAAGCAATAAACATAATGGAGCTACGCTGATTTATGTTCACCAACAATCCTCATAGCCCTCAAAGCTTGTCCTTTAAAAAATGTAACGAATCTTTCTGCATCATATATACATACCTCAGGAGAGATTATAGCCTTCAAAGTGTCTTTCCCCAGGTAAAGCCCTCCACTCCGGTGTTGCAGGAAAAATCCAGTATACCAATGCACTAAGACTGAATTTTCCTCCTCTAAAACCACGTGTGCTTTCAGTCCTGCACTGAGCACTGGGCAGAGAGAGTAGAATTGGTGGTGACAAACATTAAAATTCTCTTACTGCCTAGATCTTGCTTATTAGCACAGTTGCATTGGCCATGCACTGAAATGGAAGGTTCTGTATGAGCAGGAGTTCCCTGGGATGGAAATACTACATAAATTCAGTGTGGTGAGAGAGGCATAATCTCAAGGGTAGAGACAGGATTGGTACTTCAGTGATAGTTCACACTGAGGTCTCCAGATGTGCAGGAGAAAACTGACTGAAGAGCCAAACAGAAAAACAGCCTTGAGGGGCACAGTCTTTTTTCCTAAGGATTGCTGCCATGGGTATAAAAGAACTCCATTTGGCAGTTGACCATCACATTGGAAGACCAGCTCCAGGTCTGATCACTTCACTGAGGCTGGGAATTTCAGCTCAGTGTCATTAATTGTGTTGGGAGGCAAAAGAAGACAGAAGTCAACTTTTAAATTTGCTAGGGAGAGCTTATTGCTGCTAAATGCATTATCATCCCTGCATCCTCTGTGGTGTGTGCTGTGCCAGCCCCGTGGAGATCCTGATGCAGGTCGTGCTCGGAATGTGTCACAGTCTAGATGCAAAAGAGGGACTAAAGAGCAAACACAGATACTGAGATGGAGAAGAGAAAAGTGCAAAGAACAGAAAGAGCTCATTATGTGAACCAGGCACTGATCATGGGTCCCCCAATTCTAAATACAGCCTAGTAACAACTAGACCACATTGCTGATCCTTATTAAGCACATTATATTTTACTTTTTATCAGAATTTCATAAGCAAAGGAACATAAGAAAACCAAAGAAGTAGAGGCTCAAAGATACTTCTGGTACCAGCATTCATGCAAATAAATTCTGTTTAAAAATTCTAATTTTTTTTTTTCAAATGTTCTTGAAAAAAGCAAATTATAATACTTTCATATTTTAAGAAAGTAATAAAAAGGCTTGCAATACTATTTATATTTTTCATCATGTTTTAAAAATGTATATAGTATTTTTGAATGTATTAACTATTTTGTTGCTTGCCTTTTTTAGTAGTTATTTATACCCATAGCTATTTATTAATTCATTGTATTGCTTTGAAAAGCTAAGAATGAGTGAAAGGGTTTTCTGTAGTTTTTTGGTTTTAAATATAATCCATCAAATCCAGAGGAATGTGCTTATATAAAAGATGGTTTTGGGTGTCATATTTAGAAATTCATTGGTGTTACAATCTCTATTCCCATTAATTGAATATTCAGAATTGTACAGTAAATATTTAGGGATTTTGGTTCTTATGAGGTAATCTGCTATTTTTATAAATCAGTTATTTTGAATCCAAGACTGACTGAAACTTAAGGTTAGAACAAGACTCTGGAACCCAGGATATGCTTTCCGTGTTTCTGGGTTGGACCTTTATAAAAGCGGTTAGAGAGTTTTCTGCAATTTCAGTGTGAAATCACAAGTTCCTTCTGCGAATTCAGTAAACTTGAAATCTGACCTACATTCACCTGAAATCTGGCAGTTTTGGGGGTTCTTGATAAAACTAGACTGGACTGTGGGCCTGACACAAAATTTGAAACTAGGAGATTTTGCTTATGCATGGGTGTCATTCTTACATGCTCCATATGGTCCTCATTCACACTCAAGTCAGAAATTGCTGAATCACAGAAGCAATCACAGAATCACAGAATGGGTAAGGCTGGAAGGGTCCAACCCCTCTGCTCAAGCAGGATCCCCTAGATCATGTTACTCAGGATTGTGTCCAGATGGTTTTTGAGTATGTCAAGAGAAGCAGACTCCACACTCTCTCTGGACAATCTGTTCAGTGCCCAGGCACTGCCCAGGGAAGAAGTTTTGCCTCAGGTCCAGGCGGAACTTCCTGGGCTCAGTCCCTCCCTGCCCGTTCCTCTGGTGCCATTGCTGGGCCCAGAGCAGAGCCTGGGCCCTGCTCGGAGCCCTCCCCGCTCACAGGGACACCCAGGGCTGAGGGCCCCTCTCAGCTGCGGCTCCTCTCCAGGCTGGACAGCCGCAGCTGCTGCAGATCCCTTGCTCCACACAGGATACTGAACTCCATGATCTTGTGGTCACTATAGCCATGGCTGCCCCCAACCTTCCCACCCCCAACAAGAGTTTGTTAGGGTAAGGTCCAGCAGCACACCTTCCCTCACTGGCTACATTTGCCTGGGTACAACACTGAGCCTCCATCTATCTCCTTTTCTTTTCCAAAACTCTCGCAACGAAACTGGGAAATTCTTGTACTGCTCTGAGAAAGTCTGTCAGTGCCATCTTGTTATCTGTATGTGGCTAGTCTTAAAATTTGGAAAGACTTTGGAGCCAAGATTCTGGTTCATGACAGCTATTATAAAGTAACAAAGTATGGATATTTTATCCATGTTATGAATTAGAATAAAAGGTAAGAAGGAAAACACAGGCAGCTCAATTTTTTTTTAAAATTCCTTCATTGTTTTAGAATTTCTCAAATATTTTCAAATAAGGTATTTTCAACCTTAGGGTCATAATGGACAGTAAAGAGAGTAATGGAAGTATATGCTTTTGTAGCTTCCTACAGAGATTTCACAGTACTTTCACCATTTAAAAAACCCTGCATTCACATCTGTAATGGTAAGACTTTTTTAGTCATTTCAAATTGGCTTTTTGAGTTAGCTAAGAAGAACAACTTTTAACCAACAAACATGCTATCTTCCTTTTAGTCTTCTTTTTGAATCTCAGAGCCTTCTAAGAAACATAAGGAAAAGAGGACACGAAGAGCTCCCAACCCCACATACAATTATTTCCAGTTTGCTCTAAAGTCAGTGGTAGACCCTTGATGACCTCACTAGACATTATTCAGGTGGCCAGAGATTCATTAGTCGGATCATTAGTTAAGACTCTGGCCACCAGTTTTGCCCCCTGAGCAATTATTTTAATGTTCTCTTATACCACCACAAGGACCTTCTCATGCGCTTTCAGAAATCTTGCCCATTCTCAATCTCTCCCAGCACTTGTCCTGTACATGTCTGGGTGTCAGAGGGGTTTGTAAGTACAGCATAATGGCACTAATATTTTGCCTTTGTTGGGATGCTCTCAAAAACTGGCTTTCTGATATTTCACTGTTGCTAAAAACAGAGCCCAGAGGAATTTCTCTTTGTGGAACATGTAGCACTCTGTAAGAATAATTGCACAAACTTTGTAAACAGATGAGGGGGATAACAGTCTTGGGGGGATCTTTTACTTGAGTCTAAGGCTGAGATGTTCAATGCAACTCTCTCACAAATTATCTCCTTGGAAAAAAATGACATTTAGGCTTTTCAGGGAATTTCTGATGACCTTGTAATGAATTAATCCCCTAATTAGCCTGCACTGCATCCCGTATGGCCCTGGCATTGAATTTCTAAGAATTGCTTCAGCTAATGGCAGGTTTGCAAAGTTTCTGATAAATCTGCAATAAATAGCACCAGTGATAAAATCATAATCCTGCCATTGGTGTAATTTTGAATAAATAAATGCTCAGGGATTCTTGGGGACACAAGACTCTCCTGATGGAAGATTTATGCTTGGTGGCAAAGCAGCACCACACAGAGTAAATGAGCAGAGGAACAAACACCCCCATCAGTTTCTAAACATCCACTATGATTCGGGATGGAAAGTACAATTGTGGTAAATGAAAACATGCTCCCAAAGGAGGACTAGTATAAGTCTAACACAAATGTTACTGAAAGAACATTTTGTTGCAAATCTGAAAGATTACGAAGAGGTCTGTGGGCAAAACTTTGACAGAGTAATGAAAAATTAAATACCAACAAACCAAGTCTGCTTTGATGCTGCCTTATGAGACAGCTTTCTACCATGTATTTTTAGAAATCAGTATCTTTATTCTGGGTAAATGAACTTAGAGAAACATCTGGAAACACACATCATAAAGCTTAACTTTTTGTTGAAATCTTCAAAACAATGACAATCTCTCACGGGGAATCTCATTTATAAAAATTGAGATTTCTGTTTGTTTTTATGGGGTGAGTTAAAAGAACAAACTGACAAATTGGTAGCAGATTGCAGCTTTTACCAAAAAGTAGAAATGTTTCTAACAGTTTATCAATCAATTAGGCTCTTACAATAGATAGTGGCTGTGGTTATGTGGAAAAAAAACTGGCCCTTCCAGAAACATACCCATCACACTGACTGCCAGCAGCTCAGTCTGATTCCATCCCAGTATTTGCTCCTTTGTAACAGTAATGGGCTTTCCCTGTCATTTTTTTTGAATGCCTGGAAGATGACAACAGCTTATTTTACACATGAAACAATAAGATTGCAGGGTAAAAACAAATAATCCAGACTCCTGTCAGAAGAGATTTTTCAATTACTTGGCACATTTCCACCTAAGCCATGGCTTTTCCTCATAATTTCTGATGCAATTTCTGATGCCTATGGTACTGGGAAGGGTTTGTTTTTTTTTTTTCCTCACTTGCTTTGGTTGTAGAACAGCTAATGAGGTGATTTGTTGATTACCATTCATTACACATATACACATATAAAGATATAAAAATTATATTACATTACAGTATTATATTAATGATATGATATGATGATATGATATATGATATATGATATGATATAAATATACAGACATGAATGTATGTAGTGTGTAGGCATGTATTTTTATATATTTATGTGTATTTTCTGTGTATGTAAGACAATGTTGGCTCCTTTCACCTCACGTGAAGCATTATAATTAAACAGCTCATTCCTGCAAGATGCACAGTGCCTAATATACTGCAGACTGTCCACACTGTCAGGATGTAAAGATAAGAAGCAATTCCCAGTAAAAGACTCTCAATGAAATAATCTGAAGTGACAGTGAAGGCTGAATCCCAATTTCAAATGTAAAAGCCAGCAAATTTTACGTTATTATATGCCTAAAATATGCTTTAAAATGTGACTTTGTTTCATAAGTAATTTCAGGGATGCAAAGAATGTTACTTTCCAGGTTTTACAGCGTCGAGTCCATCATCTGCTGAAAGTTTCTTTCTCTAAAAGTGACAAATTATTTCACTGCACATCCCTTGTGAGACCACTCATGAAAGAAAAGCTTTCAATAGTTGTGCTTCATGCCATACTTTCCATCTTCCACTTAAAGTGATTTGCAGACAGTTACATAAATGCAATTTCAAAAATTTTGGTGTTACAGCCTGGGTGGGTTAGATGGATAAGTAAGGGCTTATCCATATGTCCTGAATATGCAAGCTTTGGCTCAAAATCTCATGAGGATAGATCTCCTGCTTCCAGTTGGGCTGGATTTGTTAGCTTATTTTTTTCTTCCAGAAACACACCCTTAAAACAGACTGCCAGCAGCTACATCTGGTACTACCCTAATTTTTGAACAATTTGCTTTAAAATTAGAGGGGGGAATAGCCAAGTATTTTAGGACTTGCTAAATGGTTTTATTCAAGAAATGTGCTTGCCCACGCATACCATGTAATGCATGCAAGGCATGTATCAAACATCTAGTGAAATATCACTGCACAACCTCAAACCTGACACATCTGTTCTGCCTGACAGAATAAAACTACCAGTGAAATATTTTTAACTATTTCAGGTGATATCTTACCTTCAAGGTTTACAACAAATTCCATAGAAAAGAGAGTAGAACACTGCAAGCACACTTGCTTTGGAGATGATTGGGAGGATGCTTCTGAAGGAAATTGCTTTGCAATATTTCACTGTAAAAATAATATTCAGAATATTTTAACCAATGGCAGAAGTTTATTGCTCAAAGAGCTATTTTCTCTTCTCCTAGAAAGTAGAGAAGAAACACTGAGGGACTAGGCTATTGTTCATCCTCATCACAGTAGGGATATCCATCTAATGGGCAGTAGGTCCCAAATGCCAGGTTAATTTTCCTGGTAGCCAAGAGGAGAACTTGTGTAAAGAGTGCAGTGGGCCTTCATCAGCTTCTTCAATGCATTAAGTGGGGACACTGTGGAAGAGGGTGCCTTACCTAGGGAGGCAAGTGGAGGGTGGGAGGAGGTGAATTGATACCTCCTGGCACCCCTGGTGGTCCCCAGCCCTGCTCAGCTCTGGCCAGTGACAGGGAAAACCCACCTCATGTGGTGTCTGGACACTGACCTGCAAAGTGGAGGCTCCCTGCTCCCATTAAACTAAACAATAAGAAAAATAAGGATATGGCAAGAGGAATAAACACAGTAAGCCCATTCCTCATCCCACATCCCACAGAATAAAAACACTGTTGTGATGCTTGATGGCACAGCTTCACAGGGGAGCAGAAGGAACACCATGCAGCTGAACTACCCTTGTTCCTCTCCTGCTGGCTCCACACTCCACAAGGTCAGATACAACCCAAGGAGTCACACTATGAACATACTGCTCAGTTTTGGGCTCTGTGATCTGCTATTAACAAAGAATAATTTCAGGACATTTGTATTAGAAGAGTAGCTTCTAGTAACTACTAATCTTAGTTACACCCCTGCCTATTCAAGATAAAAAACTAAACCCAAACAAACTGAGCTTGGATTCCCAGATGGGTCCAGGAGATCAGCATTTTGTCAGCAGTGGGTAGGCCTCAGGCTACACTGAGACCTGGGTTAGCCAGTGCCCACACATCATCAGCAAGCCATCAGCTCTCGTGGCTGCAGCTGCATGAGCATCAAAGAAGTGGTGACATCTTGTGACCAGAATCCATTTCTTTTGGTAGTTATTGCCCAAAACAAGAGTTGATCACTTGCATATTTCATGAGGCAAAACTCTTCAAGTCTTTTATTTCTTTTGATACTTCAGTCAAAAAATTATATGGATTTTCTTACATTCAACACTTGGTCCAACAATATGTATTTCCATTAATGAAAAGAAAAATGAACAAGGGTAAGCCAAAGCACACACACACACACACACACAAAATGTAACTACTGTTTTTACATACTTTATGCAAATAGGATTTTTACTATGTACAGAAACTGTATCTGATGTTATGCAGTTGGGTCTACAAATGGAACTTCTTTTCATGCATATAATTTTGTTTTATTTTGGTCTTTGCAAGACTTTTTCTACTTAACTGGCAGCAGACAGCCCTCAAATTGCATTTTAAATGTATGATTTATATAGGTATAAAGAGATGCAAGATTAAGAAAGCTTTAACATTATATTTCACAATTCATCTAACGAAGTAGCAGTTAGAAAATTTTACTTGGCAAGACCATACTGGGGTGGGAATGGGCCTGTATGTGGAAAAGCAACTGGAGGAATGTCCCTATGATTAATCTGAGACAGCACAGCCCAGTGATGGGAATTTGCTCTGGGAGGTAGATCTTGCTGTAAACCATTTAAGATTAGATACAAGGCACTGACATTTGACAAACGAAACTGCTGAGAGAGTGGCTCATATGAGCTAATGATTTTCAATCTTTTATTAAGCACCTAGCTTGGCATAGTATCTTAGATTCAGGTAAATAAGTACCTTTAAGGTTCAGGGTCACAGGTTTGATGGGAATTTTGCTGAGGAAAACTGAACTGCAGAGACTTTTAGGAAGCAAACTTAGCTGCTCTTCATTCAGAGAATTGAGCAAACATGATCAGATCCGGCCACCTTTGCCTGGTCCCATGGCACCTCCCTGGCAAGTGAGAAGCTGCTCAAGATATCATGCAGACAGACATTCCTCTGGAGGGCCAGAGCATGCTGGCCTGTGAGCAAGGAAGGGCACTCTGCAGCATCTGGGTGGAAAGAGGGGGGAAATAATGCTGCTTAGAATCTGCTTAGTTTAGGCCTTGTATTCCCTGACCTCCAAGTTTTTGGGCACAATTCTATACCCACAGCTGACTGTGGGCACACAAATTATAGCGTTCAGGAATTTAACTACCTGATGATTGGGCCTCTGCTCAGTGTTGTAACCCCAAACATTCCACATTCATGAGAGAAGCCTCCAAAAATTTTTTAAAAACCTGCAAGATTGGCCTCAGGAGCATGAATTAATACTTTTTTAAAGTTCTGCTTTTTTGAGCCTTCGTGGCCTGCAAGTCCTCCCACCACCAAAAACAGTGGGAATTTTTGAAAAAACACCGCAGTGAAATCAGGTTTCTGCTCAACAAAATGAATCACAAAACTGGACCTTCAGAAAGACAATGGCAAAAAAAAACCCAAAAACCAAACAAGGCTTAGGACTTGATTTGCTGGAGATTGTACTATAGAGGCTGTCAGGCAGCGTCTCTAAATTATATATATATATATATATAATGTACATAATAATGTATATAAACAATATAAACATGAGCATCTCAACCAAATGCACACAGGCAAACAATTACCACATAGACAGACAGGAATCCATATATGAATATACATTTCCAAAGATGCCAACCAGGACACCCAAATGGGTGATGTCTGTCTTTCAGGGGCAATGACACTTTCTAGTGCATCAGGGAAGCACAGCAGAGGCTCCTCTGGACAGTACCCACAATGCTGAGCTCACAGAAGAATGAGCCTCAGGAACTTCACCTCTTCCCACTCTCTTAAAAAGTTACTGACTTGGTCTTCTCAACCAAAATGCAGACACCATAAACACATGTAGAACATGACAAAATATGTAGACTTTACCAAGATTCACTGCTCAGGGAGGAGTATGACTCAGGGGTGACAGATTCCATTGGCAGTGCTTTCCTAGAAATCCTTAGATCCTAGTGCTCTTTGATGGAGATGTAAAGGTTTCCTCCACCCACCTCTCATTGTGGATTTCGCTGCAGTTCTTACAGCTGCAACTGCATGTTGAGAAAACTGTAGGAATGGGTTAGTTTCTACAAAACCAAACATTTTTCAGCAACATCAAGCACAACTTCTAAACGTGTTTATATATATCTACAAACACATCTAAATATCAATAGATTATTTGAACTCAAATTTGTGGAACAGGATTGAAATCTTGTTTGGGGGTCTTTGGAAAAGGACCTTCTCCATAGGCCAGAAATGGATACAGACAAGACCCTGGAGACCCCTAAAAGACCCTGGAGTATGTCACAGTGCATCCTCACTGCCACTGAAGTGCTGCTGCTGCAGCAGAAGGTGGCAAGTTTTCTCTTCTATAAGTATAGAAGACAAGAAGGCGCAACAGTGAATTCCGGTGTCTACAAAAAACTCAGCTCATCACAGCCTTTCTGATTTTCTTATTTTAGAGCAGTTGCAGATATAGCGATTTCTTCCCCAGCTCAGCTTGCTGGGAAACACCTTTTCTGCCTCTGATATAGGATAACATGACCCTGACCCTGGTAAAGCCTATGGTTCCAGAAGGTCTAAGGTATGAGCAGACTGAGGTCAGACCTCAGCANAAAAAAACCCAAAAACCAAACAAGGCTTAGGACTTGATTTGCTGGAGATTGTACTATAGAGGCTGTCAGGCAGCGTCTCTAAATTATATATATATATATATATAATGTACATAATAATGTATATAAACAATATAAACATGAGCATCTCAACCAAATGCACACAGGCAAACAATTACCACATAGACAGACAGGAATCCATATATAAATATACATTTCCAAAGATGCCAACCAGGACACCCAAATGGGTGATGTCTGTCTTTCAGGGGCAATGACACTTTCTAGTGCATCAGGGAAGCACAGCAGAGGCTCCTCTGGACAGTACCCACAATGCTGAGCTCACAGAAGAATGAGCCTCAGGAACTTCACCTCTTCCCACTCTCTTAAAAAGTTACTGACTTGGTCTTCTCAACCAAAATGCAGACACCATAAACACATGTAGAACATGACAAAATATGTAGACTTTACCAAGATTTACTGCTCAGGGAGGAGTATGACTCAGGGGTGACAGATTCCATTGGCAGTGCTTTCCTGGAAATCCTTAGATCCTAGTGCTCTTTGATGGAGATGTAAAGGTTTCCTCCACCCACCTCTCATTGTGGATTTCGCTGCAGTTCTTACAGCTGCAACTGCATGTTGAGAAAACTGTAGGAATGGGTTAGTTTCTACAAAACCAAACATTTTTCAGCAACATCAAGCACAACTTCTAAACGTGTTTATATATATCTACAAACACATCTAAATATCAATAGATTATTTGAACTCAAATTTGTGGAACAGGATTGAAATCTTGTTTGGGGGTCTTTGGAAAAAGACCTTCTCCATAGGCCAGAAATGGATACAGACAAGACCCTGGAGACCCCTAAAAGACCCTGGAGTATGTCACAGTGCATCCTCACTGCCACTGAAGTGCTGCTGCTGCAGCAGAAGGTGGCAAGTTTTCTCTTCTATAAGTATAGAAGACAAGAAGGCGCAACAGTGAATTCCGGTGTCTACAAAAAACTCAGCTCATCACAGCCTTTCTGATTTTCTTATTTTAGAGCAGTTGCAGATATAGCGATTTCTTCCCCAGCTCAGCTTGCTGGGAAACACCTTTTCTGCCTCTGATATAGGATAACATGACCCTGACCCTGGTAAAGCCTATGGTTCCAGAAGGTCTAAGGTATGAGCAGACTGAGGTCAGACCTCAGCAGGGCTGCAGCTTCTCCTGAGGGGCAGTGGAGGGGAAGCTCTGAGCTCTGCTCTCTGGGACCAGGGACAGAGCCCAGGGAACGGCTGGAGCTGGGTCAGGTCAGGGTCAGGCTGGATCTCAGGGAAAGGTTCTTCCCCCAGAGGGTGGTGGGGCACTGAACAGGCTCCTCCAGGAGCCTTTGGACAATGCTCTCAGGGATGCATCAGGGGGATTTTGGAGTTGTCCTGAGCTGTACTCAAAGGGTCCCTTCCGACTCAGGATATTTTATGATTCTTGCATAGGTTGCTCAGCTATTCTATACTTGCTACTGTATGTTGGTAAGGGAGAATCAAATCCAAATATTCTCTTTAATATTGAAACCCCAGAAATTTGGGAAAAAACAAACCATACAATTTAAGCGAAACTCAAACAACTCAGGAGGGTGCCCTCTATTTGCAGGGATAACCAGATCTGTACAGCTTTTATTTTAAGGCCAGTTTCTGAAGCAGTAAGCATTTTTTACTCCCTCCTACTTCATTATGCCATTGTACTCAGATTTCGGTCCTTTTATCTTTTGCCCATTTCAGTCATGTTCTGGGATCTGCAGCGAAACCACTACAGGAGATGGTCTGCAGCATCAGTAATGCTTTCAGACAAGCTCGGTAGCTCATATTTCTTTGTTAGCATCCCATTGCGAAGGGGAAAGATCAGCTCGCTTTGTTCTTAGGCCTTGATTTTCATAAGCTAATGATGACTGTGGGTGTAATTATGGTCAGGCTTAAGTGGTAGCACAAGGGCAGAAAAACAGAGAGGCGCTTCCGTGGGCCTGGCTTCCCTCTGCTGCACACACGGAGCGGGAGGATATCGCATGCCTTTCCCCGGGCACAACCTGGCCTGGGGAAGGAGGGATGTGCCAGTTGTGGCATGGCTTGGCTGCAGCAGAAATAGCAGGATAACAGTGGAGCATGAGCCTGAGCAGCCACCAGTTTGTGTCCATTCTTACTCTGAATTAAGCCCCTCTGGCTGAACCTCCTCTATAACAGCAGTACATTTCTTTTTGGCTCACTGTCGAGCGGGACCCTTCAGTAGGTGTTTTTTCCCTCTAATGTTGTGTTATGATTGCCCTTGTAGAAAAAAAAATGTATTTGTGGCTGATTATTCGCTTAATAGTTTGAATAAATACTGCAATGAGTGCTGCTTTTAAAAGAGATGGGACATTCTGCAGGTGGAATAGGTAATAAGCTTACCACTGGTGGTATAGGTATATAGATAAAATCTTTAATTACGCAGTAAATATAGAATAATAAAGTCATTTAGGTTGGAAGTGATCTCTAAGGCCTAAGGAAGACCTTAGAGATCATCTAGTTCCAGCTCCCTGCATGTAGGCTTATTCAGTCACACAGTATATACTGTTCTTTTTAAGCATTCTTTGATCATTACTTTAGGCGATCAAGTATTTTGAATCTGATGTCACATAACACCCAAACCCACTTTTTTCCTGTTTTCAAAAAAAAATTATTTGAAAAATTTGAAGTTCCCTGTGGCTCTAAGAAAATGTCTTCTAAAATGTAAGTAAATATTCTCCAACATTTGGGAAATGAATGGAAATGTTTAAAAACACTGTATTTCCAATCAAGGTGCCACTTGGAACAAAATGTTATCAGCATTCTGCTGGGAGGTGAGAAGATTATAAGCATGCATTCAAAAAATTTCAACCAGCAGTAATGAATATTCATATGAACTAAACAGCCTGAGCTTTAGGCAGGCTTGCAATACTGTTTTCCTGCAGTAACAATATGCAAATCTCTGTACACATAGGTTCTCGAAGAGAGAATGAAATTGGAGTGCAAGTGTCATGGAGTTTCAGGTTCTTGTACAACTAAGACCTGCTGGACCACGCTTCCTAAATTCAGAGAGATTGGATATATTTTGAAAGAGAAATACAATGCTGCAGTGCAAGTGGAGGTGGTACGAGCCAGTAGACTGAGACAGCCAACCTTCCTTAAGATCAAGCAGATTAAGAGCTACCAGAAACCCATGGAAACGGATTTAGTGTATATCGAAAAGTCACCCAACTACTGTGAGGAAGATGCTTCCACGGGGAGCGTCGGCACCCAGGGACGACTCTGCAACCGCACCTCTCCCAATGCGGACGGGTGCGACATGATGTGCTGTGGAAGAGGGTACAACACACACCAGTACACCAAGGTGTGGCAATGCAATTGCAAATTCCACTGGTGCTGCTTTGTGAAGTGCAACACGTGTAGTGAGCGGACAGAGGTGTTCACCTGCAAATAACAGCATCATGTGCAAACACAGCAAACCACCACGAGTGAGGAAAGTGGAGTACAACAAACAACGACAGCATCATTTTGCACATCTAATCCTCTTGGGGAAAAGAACCCCAGCCAACACCACAACAACCACTCCCACCCCACTACTACTTATACTTCTAAGGATGGTGCATTTTGGCTGGCTGGCTGTTGTAACTGCTTTGGAAACAGGGGCAACAGGATTAAGGTGATGTTGACAACCACATGAAACTTTCTCTCTGTCTCTCTCTCTCTTTTTTTTTACAACTACAATCTGGGTGTTGTAGAATTCTCTACAAATGTTTTAAATTATACATATCAGAGAATCTGACTGCATTGCAGCTCCCATGACATTTAAAAGAAAAAGACACTTTCTCATATTTTACAGCAAAAAAAACTGTCTAGCCCTGTGCAAGCGAAGACTTTTTAAGGAAATGAAATCTTCACTGACTAGAATATAGCATTCTCACTGCAAAAAGCAAAATTTTTAAGGAAGCAGGTAGAGAGAAAACAACTGATAGGGAGCAAAATCTATGGCAGAAATACTCCACTATCAGTTGGGAAAAAAAATTCCAACAAACATTCACAAAATTACATCAGCTGCCAGTGACACTGGAACTTTTTGAATGAACATTAAAAATAATTATTTATGTTTTTAATAGTATCAAAAAATTCTAAGCACTAACGGGTAGCAATGTCTTAATTCTGTACTAAATGTAAACTTATTGGAACTCTGACTTTATGACTTTTGTATTTGGTTCTCCCGAAGTTCTTCAATGCTACTGATCTGTTGTCACTCCACTATTAGTGAATTCAATTACTGTAGGCCTTAAGCAATTGCCAGAACTGAGCAAAAACATCACATGAAGCTTTGGTTACCAATGTTTGAGATCAACTTTTCCCACTTGCCTCCTGAATAAGAATGACTTTTTTAGACTCAGGCCTGAGGTGTGGAGCACCTGCTCCCAGCTCCTCATAGGGAGTTTTAGGATACAAAGATGTGCTTCAACAAATATCAAAGGTTTTGCTTTGACGTTGAATGCACTGGCAGGATCTTCCAGGCATTGTGTTTTCCCTTTAATGGTTGAAAGTTTATATTTCCAAGACTTTAAAAAAAACTTATGCTCAGTATGCACTCAGAAGTCAACAGAAGTCTGGCAGCTCTTGGTTGCTGCAACCTCTGAGCTGTCATGGCATCACGAACATAAGAAAGACAAAGTTTGGGTTAGTCTGTGTCATCATTATTTTAAAGTTGGCAATAATGTACCCCCTGGTAAGCACATGAATGTTAAAGGAAACAAGTTCACTTCTTAATGGCACTCAATTCTAATTCCTACACCTTTTCCTTATGAGAGACTTTAAAAACAGCCTCAGATATTTTACTGCTGTAAAATCTACTGTTTTAACCCCAAGAGCCCAGATATGCCCACTTAGAACACAGAACATTTAACTATGTAATTGTTTGCTTGTCCCAAGGGCCCCTGCCTGATTTTCTGAAAGCTTGGATTAAAAATCTCCTTACGTCTGCGTATCTGCATTTTTAGCTTTTGTTTCATTTCGTTACATATATTGAGAGGCTGTAGAGCCATTTGCCCTCCCCCCTGACATGGAAGCACTTATCCATCCACATGGTGCTCTTGGGGCAAGGAGCTGGTGGACCTAGAGCTCTACCAGCTCCTGTGCTGGATATGTGAATGAGCCAGAATTACCTCTGTAATTTGTGGACCTGTATTATCAAAGGTAACAAATTATTTGGGGACCTTCATTTGAACACTTGTGAGGACCTGCCTTTCTGACCCCAACACTTACCCTCTGAAAATCAGACCCCTTTGATGACTCCCTCACAGAGCAATGATCAATTGCTTATTTTTTTTCCATGTTGCTGTTGATTTCTAAATACCAGCCTTGGCAAGAATGAGTGCAACTTCACAGAAGTCAACAGGGGCCCCCAAAACACTAGATTAATTCCATGTAATTTAAAGGCCCTTGAATTCATGGGTATTGTTGTTGAATAATAGTGATAATACTGTACTTTCACTACATTCTTAACAGGAAGCAAATAAAGCTCCCAAACACAGTAATGCACAGTCTTATGGTACTAGATACTGTAAATATATTAGAATAGTATTTGTTAAGTACAATTGAGGAATCCAATTAAGTTATATTATTGTATATCGTTTAAATGTCTATAGAGTATTTTAAATTATTGTGAACTACACTGCATTAAAAAAAAAGAAAAAAGAAAAAAAAGGTTATATATTATAACACCAACCACTCTGAAAAGTGGACCAAAGTGACACTTTCTTCCACATCCCTATTTGAAATAGCTCTGTCTGCTACTGTAAGACCACTGTAACAGTCCCATGACTGGGTGAGCAGTCTAGAATGTAATGTTTTAAAGCATCCAACAAAAGCTATGCTCATGTGGAGGTGCAGCATTCAAAAAGGTGCTGTATGGCACAAAGCAGGGGCTGGTAGTGGCAATGCTTGGAATTTGAAGTATGCCCCATAAAAAGCAGTTTTGGTCAGAAAATACTGTTACCACTAATATACCAAAACACTCCCCAAAATCACGACTTTAAGGAAGATGGCTGTGAATAGAAATGGGTAACACAAAAGTTTTATTTTTAAAAATGTAGTTTGATGTCAAAGACCTGTGACAATAGAGGTTGGAACACAACCAGCAACATGTGGTTTAGCCATACCTTAGCCACAACAAAACACAAAATACTTTATGTTATTAAAGAACTTAAGAGCAAAGATCAATTTGTTTACTATGTTAATGTTTTATGGCAAGTGGAAAACAAAAGACGAAATGTGTTTCCATTAAAACTTAATTTTTTTCCCCTTCCAGTTCCTTTTCCTTTTATTTGTTCTTTGTTTTGGAAAAAAAGAAAAGGCAACTAGGTCTTAGGAAAAGACCATTTGTGTACAGGCTTCTGCACATGAGAAATGATAGGTGAATTCCAAATCCTAAGCAGTTTTTGTGTTTCAGGAAAAAAGGTAATGAACATGACTGTGTGTGGTATCAGTCTCAAGCCATCTACAGAGAAACTGGCACCAATATTGCTGCTACCAGTGACTTTATCTAGTTACAATGAAATTTTGTATTTTTTTTTGGTGGACGAAAATAAATGTTTTGTGATAGAAATTTTGAATCTAACTCAAAAATAGTGCTTGACCATGAACCTCACATAACAGATTAGCAAACAGAGAGGAATAAGAGCCATAGAGGAGAGGGTTGGAGACCCTGACTTAGGCACTTTTACATGTTCCAACTTATTCAAGCCAGATATTGACACATCTGAAAATCCTACCTGAATCTGAACCTGAAGGATTTTACAGCATTTACCTTGGCTAGAATAGTTACAAACTCTTTGATATTGAAAATAGTGTCTTCCTATACAAAATCTAAAGAAACTGTATGACTTTTCTATATTTACCCCTCAGGGAAGATATCCAGATATAGATAGAACTATAGTGAAATTCTACGTGAACTGAGTCCAAAATAACTTCATTAAAATGAGCTAGGTTGGCCTCAGTTTACAACAACATAAGTATTCACAGTATTTTACCAACAGTTGCCAAAGAAAACACTGCACCTTCTTTCTAATTACATCATGGGAAACTTGTTAATAGAGGGCAGGAAGTTTTTATAGTACATGGTAATATTACATTTGTTTCTACGATGACATCTGGAAACTAGATGAAACTCATCAAAAGCTTTGCAAATCTTTTAACAAATCTAAAGCATGTTGTAAAGCAGGTCACCTAAAGTTTTAAACATATTTCCACGACTTTCTTAGTTGAAGATTAAAACCCCAAAGTGATACTGAAGGTAACAAATCAAGACCTTCCCCTACAGCAGCTTTCCTGTGCAAATAATTCAGTGTGGCTTTCACTATTGATGGCAAAATTGGCATTCAGCCGAAAATGCTTTCTATAAAGCTAATTTGCATTCATAGCAATTTTCATAACTGGACAGAATGACTGCACGTTTCCTTTCCAGCCCTTCAGAGCTTTTGTTGCAATGACAGTTCCCACAGCGAAGGCGATACAGTAGATGGTACAGTAAAGACCCAACATTCTTCCCTCTGAATGATATCCACAACTAGATGTGGGAGATACACAACAAAAACTATGCCTAAGGAAAAAAAAAATCAAAGTTGGAAAGGCAGGGGAAGTTGTAGGCAATTTCAGTTTGTTTTACTGATATTGTAAGAAACTTCCTGCATGCTAAACAAACCACATTGTAGGCTGAACTTCACCCACAAACTCATTTCCCCTCAAATCCGAAGTCCCTGTCTGCATGTCTACACATTTAGACTTAAACAAGTCTACCCCAATGTTGGCAAGTATTTCCTTTTTCATGTTTTGTCTGCTATTAGGAAATGGTAGGGGATCATTTTCTGGCAGGAAACATATATTTGCAAATTTAAAATTTGCATCTCATTTTTAAAATGAAGATTTAGGCTTTCCCCCCTGCACATTCCTGCAGAACAGATATGTTTGCTTTAAAATATTTGTTCAGTGAAGAATGGCTGTTCAAATAATACATGGTAATTGTTTCCAATATGTTCCATAGAGCACAGAGGGAATAGAACTACTGTAAACTCAAAATCATTAGTCATGCTCTTTTTACTAAAAGCAATATAGTAATTATTAGCTGTTTGTAGATCCCAGTGTGAGTCTATTTTGATAATTCTTTTCAGAAGACAGTGCTATGAAAGGCCAAAAAATTGAAATATTGAAGTTGGCTTTTTTTTCAAGTCCTCTTATTCTTGATGCGAACAGATCCTCAGATCAATAAAAAACCAGATTAATGAGACTTAAACTTGCATAGGTAATGAAAATTATTAAGATACTTTTTTCATAGGTGATCCCAAACAACTGGCAACCACACCAGACACTGGAAATATTTGCATTGAAAGCCATCTGTATGATTAGCCTCTGCCTTCATTTGCCCAGCAATTTAGGGAAAACCCTGCATTTCAGATCCCATACAACTAAAAGGAATTCCCAAGGAGATTACAAGATTTTGATCTTATTGTTTAATTCCTGCGGCTGAGAATGAAAAGGAGCATGCCCTCAATCTTTGGGTAAAGGGAAACCCAAAGGCATTTTGAAGGCTATTCACACCACTCAACTTAAAAGACCAAAAGATAGGCTAAGGGAAGTGACAGCCTCTCTGGAGTCCCTGTACAATAGGGAGAGCAATCTTTCTGCAGGGGGGACCTTAGCTCAGCTCTGACAGACCCTCTCCCTCTCATCTGGAGAAAAACTCCAGGAAGACAATACTGGATAATTTATCTGCTGAACTTAAATACCAAAAGGTGTATCACAGAAATGAATTTCCATTTCTCCTCTATCATTTGCTTTAGTTGCTCCTGGGCGCCAGTTCTATT